>LPNX010996168.1:75745-201688 GCA_001517045.1 Pseudotsuga menziesii | reverse complement strand
TGTATGATACGTCAATGGATAGAAGATTCATTGGTGAATCTATCGGTATCAACTCCGCTCAGTTATGTGCTAGGAATGGCAGGGTTTACACCTTTGCAAGGCACAGTAAATTTTCCATTTGTTTGAATGAGGTCTGAGTCTGTTTTTTTAAGCCCTCGACCGAGGTATGAACCTCGACCGAGGTATCTAAATACCTCGATCGAGGTATTTAAATACCTCGACCGAGGGTTTGTAAAGCCTGCAATACCTCGGTCGAGGGATTGATAAAACCTCGGTCGAGATATTAAGACCTCGGTCGAGGGCTTAACAAGCCCTCGACCGAGGTGCGTTTTTTTGTTTTTACCGAAATGCGTTTGCCAAAAAGTGTTACCCAGGTCCGTGGATTCACCCATCAGTTAGGACTTCCTAGTGTATGATGGACTCATGCTATCCACTTTGAAATTTCTAGTACACACTAGAAGACATAGAAGAAACTACTATACCCAATTCTCATCCAACCACCACATTTTTAAAGGGTTATACTAGGTGGATGAAAGTGATCTCTGATACATGACTAAGAAAACCAAATATTTGAGATGTGGACCTAAGGGCCCTTTTGTGCATGACAAAGTATCACTATATACAAACATGGATAAGGGTTGCATGAAATATTTGTTCATGCTCGTAAACATAGAGGTTGATGTCCTTGGACCTCAACACTACAACTAAAATGATTACCTCCATCCCACCAATAAAATTCCAAATGCATAAAACAAAGTGACAAGTTATTCTCATAAACAATTAATTTTATTTTATAGTGAAAATTGCACATGCATTATTATAGCGTGATTTGCCACACCTCGTGTATCATCCCTTGATGGCATTTCCTTATCCCTATGCATAATCATTATACCCCATTTAATTATGATAGACATGATGCTTCAATATAACCATTTAAAAACACTTTTGAAGACATACACAGGTCACCAATTTACAACTTGTGTATACACAACTTGCACCACTGTCACACGCATACAACGAGTTTTATGCTAAAAAACAAAAAATATTTGGATTTTTCCCCGTCAAGTAACGCATGACTTGATCCTTGGCCTTCCATCTGTCGGGAAATGCTCCGATTCGACCCTCAATTTCCCATTGATGGGCTATATATTAAGCTATTGTGAGGCATTAGAGGAGGAGAAATGAGGAGAGTAAGGAGATTATACCATATTTTTTCCCCATTCTTATATGATTGAGTTTACATCCCTTTTTCCTTTGAGGAAGCCATTTGTGCCCATTTCCCAAGATTGCCATTGTCTATGTGAGCTTTCCATCTTATAGAGGATTGAAGTGGTGGAGGGACTCACTTTCTCGGTTTTGATGAGGTGTCGCTAGAGGTTGTCATATTGTATCTCTGTTTTACATTAATAGAAATATCCATTTCTCATCCAATCTCATGTGAAATTATGAATATTTGTATCCATGGATGTAATTGCTTTATATACATGTTTAAACTAAGTATGCTACATTAGATTATAACTCATTATATATCATGCTTGTATATCTCTTTGTTGTTGAGGATGAATTACAGGGACAAGTTTTGATCGAGAACTCAATGGTGGCCTTCTTCGAACATCCAATCGAGGTATGGTTCTTATCCCTTATTGATTAGTTTCTTTTATATATCTAGAATGATTGAGAATGGATTGATTTCTGGTGTCATACTGTCTATTGTGGTCCACCCCAAGCCATAGGAATTTTTTCTCCATAACAGAATTGGCAACTCCATTAGGGACCTTCCTTTTTGTTGGGGGTTTGGGTGCATTTTTTGCACGAATTGCTCTTTGTTTCTCTGCGTTTCTATGTCACATTTAGTAGCATGTTCATTCTTTGACTGTCCCTTAAAGTGGTTTGTCCCTTGAATTTGTTTTTAACTTCTTCTTTGTATTTGCAGGTCGTGGAACATACATTCATGTATATACGCGGGCTGTACTATACCTACTTGCATACACACCCTACTGAGTCTTTGAATAGACACATACACTTTCCTTTTTGGTCGTGTTCTTGATGTGTGAAGTTTCTCTATGGGTTGTGAGTGTTTCTAGGTCTTCTTGGGTACCTATGTTTTCTATTGACGACTCTTGTTGTGATCAGAGACCTATTTTTTTATTAATTTTTCTTTGAAAGTAGTTCTTGTCAATTTATCTCCTTTTTATTTTGCCATTAGTGAATTAGTATTTTAGTCTCAGTGTCTTGCTTGACTTGTGATTTTTTCTTGTTGCAGAGAATGAGAACTTTAATAACTTTTATTGCATTTTCATTCATTTATACTGAAAATACAAAAGTAATTCTATATTTACATGTTTACTTGCATATTGAATATGCATTGAAATTGGTACTTACATTAGTTTGCTTGGATGAGATTAGTGTCTAGGATTTCATACAGGAAGGATTAATTTGGCATTTGAAAGGAAAATAATTTTTTGTGCATTACATTTAGTGGTCTACCATTTTTCATTTCGAAAACAAAGTTGCAATTGGAATTGTTTTTAGGTGTGCATATTTGCTTTCACTACTGAGTCGTAACATCACTAGTAAATCGCCATATCACTTGAGTATTCACAACCTCTAAAATTAACGTTGGAATGAAAATTTATTACAACGATTTTATTTTATATGGTGCACCAACAAGCTTAGGTTTTAGAGTCTCGGAATAGGATGTTGTAGTAAACTTCTCCAAGACTATGAAACAAAACAGTTAGGTTTCTCTCTAGGAGAGAAGAGAAATCCTTGGTATAATTAGTGTTATTAGGAAGCTCCTCTTACAGAGGAGTTAAGCACGAGGAAACACACACGTTGGTGTTAGGGATATACCTCCTACTTTCTTTTGAGCGCCAAATATATTTCTAGGATATTATTTGTATTTGGGGGCTTCTGAGGTACCTTTGGTGCTTTTAAGCTTCAAGGTTGTTTACCCTTCCCAAATGGTAGATACCACCTACAAATGTCTGCTTGAGAATTGATTATATTGGGTTGACCATAGTTTCCTTACCTAGGTATCACAACGGTTACTTGCAAAGGTTATTTAGTAAGTGTCTTGGCTAGGTAGGAGTCAGACATGTTAGTTTTATACTTTAATTCAATTTGATTAGGATATTTACCTTAAAGAATAACAAACACAACAAGATACACAAGACACAAGTGTTTTCCTTGGGGAAAACATAAAGGAGAAAACCCCACAAACTTACTCATAATAATTCCATCACTAATACAATATCACATGATGGAAAAAACCAAGAATAAGAAGTCTTATGAGAATCTCTCTCTTTCTCCTCTAGCGAAATTGTCTTCTCACTCTCTTAATGCGCAGTTGAGAGAAAGTGAGTGTATGTTCAAATATGGAGGATGCGTCCATATTTATATTCTTTAGTTGTGTGACTTAGTTAACTAACTAGGTCATCCAGGTTATCTCTTTGGCGCTGACTTACCTAGGAAGACTAAAATATACTTTTTACTTTATTTATCTTGGGGAATATTTCCCTGAATTACAATAGAGGGCTTACCTCAATGACCAATCATAATAATGACATCCCGAACAGAGGAGAAACATCTCTGACAGGGGTACAACAAAATACAATAATAATATACAACAAAATATCTTTTTAAGTTACATTTACAACAACACTCCCTCTTAAATATGAGGGTATTATCTCACCACAATCATCAACACTTATGGTCAAGTCATCATTGTTGGATCATCATCGTCACTGATGTTGTAGTCCTCATATTATTGACCATTGATTAGTGACATATGTGGGATCTATCCATCATAGGAAGTTTCAAGAGATCCAAATCCTTTTTCATGTTGGGTGTAGGCCTAGCTCGAATATAGATCTTCATCATATCCACGAGCAATCCATTACGTAGGTACAACCCAAGACCATACATTTCCACCATAATCACCTACATCTCCTACCTTCATCTCGTTGTATCCCCATCATCTCATCATAGCACATGGAGAGCAACCAATGTGCACACCACATTTCCAACAAACCACCTATGTTCTAGTAGCATAGGAGCACACTAGGAGTCATTATGTCTAAAGGAATACATGCATCTACCATTATGCAAGAATTTCCTGGGTGCACACCAAGTGAATTACATATCTCCATGGTCATCCCGTGTTCTACCAACATAGGAGCACACGAAGACACATTAAGTCTCAAGGACTACCTGCATCTACCACTATGCAAGAATCACCTAGGTGCACACCAAGTGTCTTGTTATTCATGGAAATATCATCGTCACTAGCATGGGAGCACGCCGTGATTTATTACATCCAGGGATAACCTGCGTCTTCCACCATGCGAGATCCATCTCCACTATGGGATCACACCAAGAATTATTACTTCTAGGGACTGCATGTATTTCCTACCATGCGAGATCTCATTCTAGTGCATTTGCATATTCTAGTCTCTCATCATCTCTAGGATGGGATCATGCCAAGACACATTACATCCCAAGGACTACCTGTGTCTACCACCATGCAAAATCTAGTCACTCCCTCTATCTAGGTGCCTAGACATGGATGACATCAAGCCTCTCTATGAATTACTCGAACTTCACTCTGGCTAACATATTGGTCAACAAATAAACTATCTGCTCATATTTCACCATGTAATGCAGCTTCATTTCTCCTTTCTGCACCATATCCCAGATATAGTGGTACTTGATCTCAACGTGCTTTGAAATTTCATGGAACACCGTGTTGTCTGATAGCTTCACGTGACTTTGGTAGTCACAAAAGATGTAAGTTTCCTCTAACTCAATATCAAACAAATAAAATAATAGATTTCGAAGCCATACTACCTCACAACTGGATAAACATGCTACAACATACTCTTTGGTTGTACTCAATGCCACACATGACCGATTCCTTCTAATCCAGGAGATCATGCAGGATCCCAAAATGAAGAAACATCCCAAAGTGCTCTGCCCATCAGTGGTGTTTCTTACCCAATATGAATAAACATATATGTGTAAGTTAATCCTTTGATTCTCTTCATACTTTATCCTCTACTCAATTGTACCCTTCAGGTACCTCATGTTAGGATTATTAATCCTCCCTTGACCATAATGTCTATTAGATTATTTATCCTAACTTAGGAACCTTAATTAATTAATTTGGTCCACTAGTACCATTGGATCCACTTGGCCTAATGGGGCCACATGCACCAGTCACTGGAGTGTGGGAAACACTGATAGAGGTTAAATTCCACTTACTACATGTGCATGCATCAATTTGGGTGCCTCCTAGACTAATCCCTACATTTTAGGAGACACTAGGAGTCCAAACACCAACCTACTTCAGTTAGTTGGATTTAGTACTAGTTAGTCTCAGTTAGTCCCAAGTTAGTTTTAGTTAGTTCACAATCAGTTAGCTAGTGCAAGCTTTGCATGGATAATGCATGGCTGCATGTGGAGTAGGTGCCTTTTCCCACCTACCACACTCAGTTGCATTGAGTTAACTATCTTTCACTGATTGTTTTAATTGTTGGACTCCGACATTGATTGAGACACCATGAGTTAGATGGTCAGTTAGCTACAGTTAGATCTAGTGGATAGAATTGAATTGCATGTCATGCATTCGAATTCTTTTCCTATGTAAACTATTGTAACACCAGATTTTATTATTGTGAATGATACTGTAAATTCATGAGCAATACTTGTCTGTTTCCTGTGTGGTTTGTTTTGTTCATTTTGTATCTTCATGCTCCATTATTTTGCTGAAAAAATGATTAGAACTATCTTCTTAAATATCTAAATGGAATTCAAATTCTAATATGGTATCAAAGCCTTCTCAGGTAGGTTTCATGCTTGTTTCTCCCCATCGAACATCAGAAGTAGCTAGGTTTCCACAGAAGTCCCCTATGCTGATTTGATAGCTCAATATTTATTCAAAGCAGTGGAGAGGGTGTGAAGGACCCTAAAAACATGTTCATTCAAGGAGCAAAATCATGATTCTAATAGTTCATATGTTTTAGTGTGTTATTGCAGTGAAATTGACAGGTGCTACATAGCTTGTGTGAAGTTTTGCAGTACTTCCAATTGGAGCAATTATGAGTTCTCAAAATCCTGAACCACGAATCCTCACAACATCCAATTATCTTGATTGGAGGATTCATATGCAATTAGCCTTGCACAAGCATGGCTACCATAGGATGATACATGGATGGGATCCTGAGTCTCATCAGCCGGTAGAGTCGAACAAGTTTCTGAACTGTTGTGATGAAGCATTCAGGTACTTATGTACTTATATATAGAGAGATATCTTCTTCCACCTAGAAGGCTTGAGGACTCCCAGAGAAGCATGGGAGAAGCTTGATATCTTGTTTAACAAAAAATATGAGCTTTGGGGATACATTTTGGAGAATGAGTTGGTATCTTTTCATCCCAGCAGTTTCGACACTATTGAGAAATTATTTACTAAATTCAAGTCTCTAGTACTCCAATGTATATAGTGCGAGATAGAGTGGAAGGATGAGAAGAATGTCCTTTCCATACTTAGCAAACTAGGCACTGAGTATTCTGTAATTGTTTCCATATTTCATTCCAAGCTAGAAAGCTTTCCTGATTGGAAGGTTCCTTCATTAGATTTTTTTTCTGAGTCCTTAATCAAGGAGCAAGACAAGTTTATTCGAATGGGAGTCATCAAGACCTCCAATGATCAAGCTCTCCTAGTTACTGACTCTTCCAAAGTGAAAGAAAAGGGGAAATCAAATAAGAAGGATCCAAAAGCATCTGATTTGAATCAACAAACTTCCAAAGGATCCTCCAAATCTAAGAAGAAAAAGAAAAAGTGTCCCTATTGTGTGAGGGGTTTTCATCCAGAAGACTCGTGCATGAAGAAGACCCTCGACTAGTTCAAATATATATGTGTATAGAACAATATTTCCCTTCCACAAAGAGCAGTTTTTTCAGATGATGAAGAGAAAACAAAAGAGGATGAGATATGCTTGCATGCAAGCCTCTCTCCGTCGACGACTTATGTGATAAATTCTGGAGCATCCAACCACATGGTTGCTTCCAGGGAATCCTTCATCACTTTCCCTCTATCAAGAGGACCTATAATTCATATGGGAGATGACTCTAAAATCCCAGATGTTGAGATAGGTTTAGATAAAATCCAGCATGATGATTTCATGCCCTCTCCTACAGAAAATAAAATTATTGAAGATGAAGAAGAAGCAGTTTTTTCCCTACAGTCAATTCGAATGGAAGAAAGCCTCTTTGAAGTGACTCCTTCTCCTGCTTCTATAGAAGTGTATCCGATCCATGATATCTCACCTCCTCACATGGATGATCCATAAGAACACATTCAAGTCTCTATTTGTGAAGAAAAAAACTCTTCCTATTCTTTGGAAAAATTCTCCAGTAATTCTTTAAATTTTCTACATAGTTTACCGGTAACTGTTTCAGAAACAATAGAGGAATTTGATTTCTCTATCTATAATGATGTTGCTGGTGTGCATATCAGTAACACTAGTGATATTCTGGAAATAATATCATATTATAAGAGTGATAAATTCACTCTCATTAATCTAGAGCTTCCAGTAAATTCCTACAGGATTACATGCACTGAAAAACACAATTTTGAAGAAGGAGAAGATTGTGCATCTACCATCTCGGTGGAGAAAAGTTTTGAATATGATATTAATATTTTTGGATATGACTTATTTTCCGATATGATAATATGTGATTCAGGTTTCAATATTCAATAGCTTTTAGTATTGCTTATAACTAGTTTCATCATTTTTGGTGTGACAAATCAAGCACCGCAAGTCTCCTTCAATTTTGTTCTTGTGGATTCGATGTTAGTTCTTTCTTATGAATTTGATGATATCATATTTTATGAATTATTGGATATTTATGAATATATATCATATTATGGATCTCAATCATTCTCTCTCCACAGTCCCAGGGTTTCTCTACCTTTGGTCACATGCTCATCTCCTCACAGAACTAGTAAAGAGGGAGACATTATGCATTTGCCTGGACACTTGCTCCTAACACTTCGGGCTGATTTTTACCACTCATGGTTTTATATTAAAGGATGAAATATATCAGTTTATTGGGTGTTCCTCACATGTTTTTAATACTGAATAACTTTTACCCTCTCTTTAGTTGATTTCAGCTGCTCTACATGGGTCCAATTTTCATCGTGCAACTATTTATATTCATGATTTAGTTGGGTACACATTGTTCTTATTCCAAAGAGGAAGATTCCTCTAGACATAAGCATGGTTTTTGGATTCATGGGTTCACCTACACAAAAGAACCAAGATACTGCTGTTGCATAGTAGCAACAAATATTTTCACAAGTTTTTTCAAAATTTGTATTTCTGCTTATTTTGAGGGGGGTTTTTCCCATGATGTTTTCCCCTATTTCCTTGGTTGCATTAAGAAGCATTCTTTCTTTTATATTGTATTTGGGTGACCTATGGTCTTATTACCAGGGCCCACAGTTTTCCAAGTTAGGATTCAAGGAGGGTGTTAGGATTATTAATCCTCCCTTGACCATAATGTCTATTAGATTATTTAGGTTAACTTAGGAACCTTAATTAATTAATTGGGTCCAATAGTACCATTGGGTCCACTTGGCCTAATGGGGCCACATATACCAGTCAATGGAGTGTGGGGAACACTGATATAGGTTAACTGCCACTTACTACATGTGCATGCATCAGTTTGGGCACCTCCTATACCAATCCCTACATTTTAGGAGCCACTAGGAGTCCCAGCACCAACCTAATCCAGTTAGTTGGATTTAGCACTAGTTAGTATCAGTTAGCCCCTAGTTACTTTCAATTATTTCAGAATCAGTTAGCTAGCACAAGATTTGCATGGATAATGCATGGATGCATGTGGACTAGGTGTCTTTTCCCACCTACCACACTCAGTTGCACTGACTTAACTAGCTTTCACTGATTGTTTGAGTTGTTGGACATCTCGGAGTTGATCTGTTGGACTTCGCCATTGATGGAGACACCATGAGTTAGATGATTAGTTAGCTACAGTCAGATCCAGTGGATAGATTCGAATTGCATGTCATGTATTTGAATTCTTTTCCTATGTAAACTATTGTAACATCGGATTTTATTATTGTGAATGATACTATAAATTCCCGAGAAATACTTGTCTGTTTCTTGTGTGGTTTGTTTTGTTCACTTTGTATCTTCATTCTCCATTCTTTTGATGCAAACATTATTAGAACTATTTTCTTGAATATATAAATGGAATTCAAATTCTAATACCTCAATACATGCATTGCAGCAATCAAGTGAACATGTCTTAGAACTATCAAGAACTGGATCATGGTGTTCACAGAAAAGCATATGTTTGGTCTCGTGTTCCTCATCTACATCAATGAACCAATAATCTGATGTTACATTGTGGAATTAAGTGACTTTGATGAAGCATCACATAGTATCCTCAAGTTTGATGCCATAGGTGTGGCCATCACTTTGTAGTCCAACATTCTGAATCTATTTAGAATCTCTACAACATACTTTCTTGATCAAGGAAGATCCCATCTTCTCTCTGCCACACCTTGATGCCTAAGAAGTAATGCATCAAACATAGGTATTTCATCTCAAACTTAGAGATAAGCCTCCTCTTTGCATCTGCAATGAGTTCATTTTCACCTATAAGAAACAAGTCATCAACATATAGCAGGAGTATCACCCTTCTTCCACCTTCAACCTTGTATTAAAGGTTGGAATCCTCTTTACTCTTGGTAAATCCTAATATCATCAAGAAGGTTCCTATCATTCTGTACCATGTCCTGTATTTTCAAAATTTAAGATCTTCTATAGTCACTCCCTTTGAAGCGAGCACCATCCTCCCTCTGCATTTTGTACTCTATGTATCAGAACATTCTATACTGGAGTGACAGGTATCTTGTTCTACTACTGATATTCTATGTATCCATCCATGTCATCTCTCAAGGTCACTGGATACCAATATCCTCTATCGTAAAATTTGTTGAAATTTCCTCTTGCACCCATCTATGAGATTCTTGTCCTTTTTAGGCTTCTATATTCAACCTTGTAACAAAGGTTGATATCTCCATCACTATAGGCGATCTTCAAGTTCATCATGTAACTGCATGTTCTATCCCATGGGTTCCTTTTGATCTCATACAAATCCTTCTACGCACATGTGGTTCTTTGGTTGATATGCACTTCTATTTCACTGGAGAAGTGTGTTTGGTCAATGGAGTACATCTTGCCATAATCTGATCCCTATTTATGAGAGAAACCATGAACCTTACTTTGTACTTATTGATGTTTTCATCTGCTGCATGCTTGATATTGTAGATCCATATGAAGGATACTACAAATTTCCCTTCAGGTCTTGAAACTACATCCTAGACATCATTGTTCATGATCGAATGATATTATTTGATCATAGTATCCTTCCATTTCTTCTTGGATGCTTCTTCAAATCTAGAAGGATATGCATCAATAATGTTACACAACATTGCAGCATAACTGGAGTGTGTCCTAGGAATCTTACTTTCTTTGGAAGTCCCTTCATACTTTTCTTCATCTTGGATGATCTCTCGTACCCAAGATGGTATTCATCTCCATAGATGGATCTACCGCTCTTTGTGGCTTGGTCATATCATGATTCTTTTGAAGCTCTTTTTCCATCATGGTGTCTTTGTCCTTGGGATCTCAGGTTCCTCTTTATTTTGTTGGAGTGAATCTTCTAGCTTAACCATCATCACTTGTTCTTCGGAACAAGTCTCATGCCTATTTTCTTATAGGTGATTGTATGTGATATTTCCTATAAGTCAAGTTTAGTTGCATGATTAGAAACATTTCATATTTTTAATAATAGCAAATAATTATTTATAACAATATATGCCACATAGTCATGCAATTATATTAACCAATGCTACAACATTCATCCATATCCTGTAGACGTACGGTAACTTTATAGATGCCTTCCTTCTCTACCAAAACATTATTAAGAGTGTGCACTATTCCCAATAGGTCAACAAAGAGGTTTCATTCTATATAAGTAGCAATGGAATGTTGTAGTGACACCATAAGCTACTTACCCATAATATGCAAGCCAATAGTACTATTCATAAATCCAGGCACTCAATCATGCATAATACATCAACTATATATAAATATGTGCACAACCAAACAATATAATTTAAGTAACTAGATATATAGGAAATGATATTTTAAGCACTTACCTTTGTTTATTTGGTTGGTGGACTCCCTCTTGATCCTTGTATTCTTGGAGGAATTACTAGAGTATTTGACATTGTGCTCTACTTAATCATCTTATTCTGAGGACCTAGGTCTATCTTGCTCATGTTTGAGAAAGTATTCTATACCATGGATTACATGGGACTACATACTGGTTCTAAATATTAGTGTCACTTTCTCATTCACAACTGCATCCCTTCTTATCCAAATACTGAGATGGATAAGGTTTTCTTCTTTATAATGGGTTGAATCCTTCTGGATTAAATTACATATTCCTCACCACTTGAGGAATCAAACCTTTCTTCTCTTTTTCTTTTTGTTGTTGGTTCATAATCTTCAATGGTGTGAGCATGATTCCTTTTATTGTTTGACTTCTTGTTGGAGGAGCCTTTGCTTTTGGGATAGTCTCTAAAGTGGTGTCCCTTATCATTAAATGTGCAACATGTAATACTGTATAGATATTTTATAGGTTTCTTTTTTATTTTGTGATGAGGGTCCTCCCTTTCATTGTGATAATGGTCCTCCTTGTTTCTATGGTTTCTTCTAGTGTGAATTGTGAGAGGTTGATCTTTAGTTGCTCCCATCTTCTCTTCTCTTGTTATGAGCTGAGATTCTTCTTGTGTGCATTCTTCACAAATTTTGCTAAAAGTGATTAACTTATTTTTGGAACATATTCCTTGAATGAACAAATCCCATGATCTTGGGAGACTATTAAAGGTGGTCATAACAATCTCTCGTTCTTCTACCTTCTCTTAGAGTGCTTTGAGTTGTTCCTTGATTTAAGAAACCCTAGTGAAGTAGGATTGCATGGTTTCTAAATTTTGTATCTTCACATCCTTTAGTTGGTTCCTTAATGTCATCTTATAATTGATGTTATTTCCTTCGAGCAACTTTATTAAAGCATTGAACACTCATTTAGGTGTCTTCAAGGATGAAACATGATGGATGAGATGATCCTTAATAGAATCTGCAATGATTCTGTTTTCCTTGACCAATTTCTTCTTGTGGATAGCCTTAGCTTCATCTCCATATGGAGCTGGAACTTTGTGAGTGATATACTTGTCCAAATCATTCTCTTCAAGGATCAGAGAGATCATATACTTCCATGCTTGGAAGTTGTTATCTCCCCCAAGATTATCATTAAGCTGGGTGTGACGAGTCATTTTGAAATGAGAACCTCAAAAGGAAATAACAAATATTTATATCTTACCAATTTGAGATTCCCAAGCTAATTCTGGAGCTAGATGACCTAGGGTTCCATAGTCAAGAAACCCTAATTTTCCAAACTTGGAATATTGGAATAATGTCTAGATAGAAAGATGAACCCCCTTGAGGTGAGTTTGATCAATGATGTCCTTTTCCCAATTCAGTGGAGGGAAAATCCAAAACCTTGATGCCCTAGTTTCCCCTGTCAATAGAGATGAGGCTAAAAATGAAAAATTTTCAGAACTGAATTCCGATTCCACATAAAGATACACCCTTCTAAGGTGAGTTTCCTAATGTACTCATTTTTCCAGATTTATGAAGGAAAACCCCAAAATCTTGGTGGCCTAATTTTCTCCTACCACTAAGTATTTGGGGAAAAAATGAAAATTCTTCAAATTTGATTATGCTTCCTCCAAAAGATGTGCCCTCATAGGGTGAGTTATCCTAGCCCTTTTTTCTTGATGATCTATGGAGAGAAGTCCTTAAACTAGGAATCCCTAGTTTCCTGCAGCTGCATAGTGCCTTCTTTCAGAGAAGATATGATACCATTTTAATTATTCTACTTTAATTCATTTTGATTAGGATATTTATCTGAAAGAATAACAAGCACAACAAGATACACAAGATACACAAGACACAAATATTTTCCTCGGGGAAACCATGAAGGAGAAAACCCCGCAAACTTCCTTAGAATAATTCTCTCACTAATACAATATGAAACATCTTTGGTATGTTTTAGTTAGACCCCATTCAACCATGATCTTAGCTTCTTGATCATTCACATCCCAATCCATGTCCTCCCATTTGGAAATTTTAACTTTTTCTTGGATATGCATGACCACACTACTCCTAACCTTCTAGGAATTGGATTTTTTATTCTGGAAACTTCTCTGATTTCTCTCCTTCCAAAATTCCCACAAAAAGAAGCCAGGGAACATAATCCAAATATAGTCCACGATTGGATTCATATATGGATTAATATCCCATTTCCTGATAGTATAATCAGGTTTTCGACGTATGCGATTGGAGCGTCTAAAAACCTCTGCTTCGTTGTCCCATAGGATCGACACAAAGGGGCATGAACCAAGCTGGTTGTATAGTATTATTGTATTTTGTATGGAGGAGTATATTATTATTTTATTTTGTTTTAGCCTTGTTGTAGATGTTTCTTCCCTATTCAGGATGCCATTATTATGATTGGTCATTGAGGTAAACCCTCTGTGGTAAGTCAAGGAAATAGTCCCCAAGATAAATAAAGTAAAATGTATTTTTGAGTCTTCCTAGGTTGGTTAACCCCAAAGAGATAACCTGACCAACCTAGTTAGTTAAGTAAGTTACACAACTGAAGAATATAAATAAGGATGCACCCTCCCTATTTGAACATACACTCACTTACTCTTAAGTGTGCATTAAGAAAGAGAGAGAGAGAGGACAAGTTCACTAGAGGTGAAAGAGAAAGAGAGAGAGATGCAAAAGAATTTGTATTCTTGGGTTTTAAAATATTGTGATATTGTATTATTGATAGAATTATTTCGAGGAAGTTTGTGGTGTTTTATCCTTTATGGTTTCTCTGAGAAAACCTGACAAAATTCTTGGGTAGAGAGGCACATTCACAAACCTCCTCATGGTGGATTTCGTCCCATGGGGGATGTCTAATTGCATGGCCTCCATTATTGCTTCATTGATGGAGAAGAAATATTCCTCTAATATGTATTCAATTGAAGAGAAGGAGTATTTAGATCATATATGAATTGACCAATTGTTGTTGGTAGACGATTTGGGGTATGCTACCAGAGTTGGTTCAATGTAGATGATACTTGTGTTAAGATGGAGGGGTAATGAGTTAAGGTAAAGGATGTGCACATAAATGATGGGTCTTTGTGGGGGAAGAGGAATCCTCTCTTGGGAGGAGGCAAGAGGTTTTTGCACCTCTTCCAATGATTGTGGAAAGTCGAGGTCGTTATCGCCAAATGATAGTTGAGATTTGTCATTGTTAGGTGTATTAGAGACAAATGGTATGTACTCATCCTCCCCACCATTGGTAAATATGTTATCTTCTTCAAATACTTTGGCAAGAGTAACTCCCAAAGGGGAGAGGTTATCTAATAGTTTCTTTTCTTGAGAACGAAGAGTTCTTAATGCACTTAACAAAGGGGACCAAAATTAATGGTGTGTTAAAAACCTACATGATATGCATGGGAAAGTGGAATATGCATTATTAAGAATGTGTTAGCTTGGACTCTAAACATGCCTATGGGGGTGTTATTTGATCAGGAAGATGGAGTTGTGGGTCATTCAGTTTCAATGTTTATGAGGCGAGCCTATTGGCACGACTACTATTGTAGTGATGACATTGATGGAAGTCACTTATTTCTATTGATATTAAGGAATTACAACCAAAGGTTGGGTGAGGTGGATGGTTTCTAAGGCATCCCAAAATCGCAGGATGTCGAGACAATGGTGTGTTTAATTCTAAAACTAAAAGAAAATTGAACATGTGTGATTGGTACATAAACTATTTGGACTTAGTGTTCTTGTTGGGGAAATATGAGGTTTAATGTGTGCCCCTGCTATAGTGTGGGTCCCATGTGTCACACTAGTAGGGGTATTAATAAAATTCTTGAGCTTTGGTAAGGTGGGGCACATGTTGGTTGCATGGCCATGTTTCCCACATAGGGAACATAGAGGGGTGACACTTATTATATGAGTGTTGGTCATTATGGGAGATTTCAACTTGGGTTGAGGTATGTCCTCTACTTTAGGATTAATGGTGTTGATGGTGGTTTAGGAAGAGGGTTGGTCGAGATGGGGAATTTCAACTTGGGTTTACTTATGCACCCATTGTTAGGTTTATGGATAGTTGGTGGGAGTTCAGTCATAGGTGTCAGTGGCTCAATGTGTAAGACATATGGTGTAATTGTCTTGACTGGTACAAAATCATGGTGGGTCACTGGTTTTGAAGCTATCTATAGGTAGGGTGGTGTAAGGTACCACATGGTTATTCCCAAAGTAATGCCATGCAGAGTGATTTGAGCCATGAATGACATCCCTTGCACTCATGTGGGGGGGGGGGGGGGGGGTACATGAATGGTATCAGAAAGCTGGGGGGAACTGATGGAATTAATGTCTGTTGAATGCCATGACTTGTTGGAGTTGTTGATGTGATGCTGATAGGGTTTGAGACTGATCAAAGTTGAAAATAGTGCACATAAGGCCATTTGTTGATGAAACTAGGCATATATCAATGTAGTGAGGTCGAGTCTCTTTTTCTATAGTGGGTAGGAAATTCTTGGGATTGGTGTTGGCATGAGGGTCATAGTAGATGATATGGTCAAGGGTGACTATATTCCAATTAAAGGGAAACACCATGATGCATAAGACTGAAGAGGAAACTAACTTCATAGCGTACATATAACTATGACCCAAAATGATATTGTAGTTGAGTTGTGATTTGCGCATCGACTACTTCAATATCGATTGATATCATTCCCCACCTAGCTCAATAGGAACATTTTTGTACAATCCTCTTGATTACGATGGTATCCCATCATATGTGCAAGGGGTGATGGATGAGGGGACTAAATCATGTGAGCCTAATTGTTTCCAGACATTAGATGTCATAATTATGAATGTGGATGCACCTTCATCAATGATTCACTGATGGATCATAATGTTTTTAATTGTAATTGGAACTTGGAATGTGATTGAGAGGGTAGTTGTAGTTCACCTTTGTTGAGGTCGAAGTTCATAAGGTACGAGTCTGAAGGGTCAACAACATCGAGTGCATTAAGTAATGTCTTCCTTTGGGTTGGGCATGACTGGAGTATGTATAACATAGACATAACAAATGGGGACTAATCCAAGCCATCCAAAATACTCTAGTTGTGGGAAACTTTCATGTGGGAGTTATGGGGGGTGTGCCTAATTATTTCCTTTAATATCCTTCGTATTTTTTCACTATTTGGGAGTGGTATTTGCAAAGGGCCTCCCACAAGAATAGGTATATCCTCCCCTTATGGGGGTTTATTCCTACCATAACCATTGGCTTGAGTTTGGATGTTGACATATCTCGTGTTCATGGAAATGTCTTGAAATGAGCCATCATCTAGGGGGCTAGGGTACCACTATTGTTAGACCACCCATTGTTTGGAAAAGGGTTGCTGGATGATAGCTTGTTGAGGATGTGGTGCATTAGGTACATGAGGGGGGTTAACGATTGTCTCTTTCTTTGCTTCCACTAGTTATTGGCAGTCGAGGATGAGTGAACAATGGGGAAAATAGTGGCCATACTCACCACAAATCAAGCAGGAATAGTTTTTCCTCAAGTTAGTTGTTTTTACTTATTGTGTGTGTGGGGGGGAGGGGGGGTATTAACCCCCATATTCTAGTTATCCCGGTTCTAGTTTTGTTGGGTAGGGGGGTTTAACCCTTGTCACTACTGTTGGTTCTAATTTCTCTTACATTTCTTCTTCCCCTAATTTTGGGGAATCTTGGGGTTGCCAGTGTTCAGTTGCTCAACTATTGGGTTTATTGTGAAAAATAAGTTTGTACTGAATTGAACCCCACCCGTGGTATGTGGGAAGGACCAGGAGGACATATAAATGGGTAATAAGGATTATACCCCTATGGTGTGATATATGTGTTTTGCACCACATATGATGCAGATGGAGGAGCTGGTTGTGCCATTTGTGGTGGAGGTATTGAAAATGATTGGATTGCATTGGGGTAATTAGGAAAGAAGGTTCAATATTGTAGCTATACAAATTGAGGATTTGGGACAATAGTAGGGGGTGCTAACAACGGTGGAATGGGTAGATACTCCACTGGCATATTGTGTGGCATATAAGTTGATTGAGGGGTAAGTTTTTCTTATTGGTAAATGGAATGAATAATCCCATCTACTGAATGTTACAACCCACATGGGGGGATTCCAAATATTGATGCCGAGGGGATCAGGTAGGATGGTGTATAGGTAACTTGATTATGCATAAATGAGATCAAATTACTAGGCATTCAAGATGGCCTCTTCCTAAATTTGAGGCAATGAGGTTACCGAATCCTTTGAAATAGCGTTTTGAAGTGATTTTATGAACCAATCCAATGATAACTAAGGATTTATGTCTAGTTTGAACAGTGTTCAATGTTTATGCCACTCATGGATGTGGTATGCTATGTGAGTGGAAGTATTCCACTAAAATTCTATGAGAAGCTTGAGATTGAGGTTGTGGCATATGAGAATTTAAAATTAAGTGATAAAGGTAGTGTTGATTTTCCCAAAAATGGCATGTGTATCCCTCATGAGTAGCTTGCTCGAGCCATTGGGATCTATGTGAACATGTAAGCAACAATTATAGTTCAAAGGAGGCTAATTATTGGGAAAGGAAGGTATGGACCTAATCTCATGCAAAGAACAAGAATCCATAAATTAACTATTTAGCAAATAGAAACCTAGTTAATGAGAAATGAACAAAAGTGAAGTGGAGTCACCATAAATATTGTTGTGGAAAAATTTGCACAAAGTTGTGTAGCCCTTCCCACTAATGGGGTGGAATCCTTTTAGGTTGTTAACAAGTCCTAGTACTGTGTTACTAAAGAAAATGTAATGAATCCAAAGTGATCATGCAATTTAGTGTTAGTAAACAAACTAAAATAAAAACAAAGGGATGGATATATGTAATCCACAACAATAAGAAGATGCTAAAACACTTCATATTTCTTAATGGTAAATCTTGTTACATGTATTGTCACCTAGGAGGTGTGGTATTCAAGGGAAGCCAACAATATACCTTAGTGAGGTCCTTTTTGTTCACACTAGTGCTAAATAAATTGAATAACAAATGAGAGAACCACTTTCCCCTTTGAGGAAGGTGGAAAGAGAGCTTGGAGAATTCCAATAAATGTAGGAAGAGGTGGATTATGAGTAATTTCCAACACAATTCCAATAACATAAACTTGCCTTGATTTTTCTCTTCTAAGATGCATGCCTATGGACTCCTTTTATAGGTCAAGAAGTGGTCAAGAAACACCTATATACAAATGTGAACCCATTGAGTCCATGGACTAGCTACAAGGTACAAGAAGGGGTCTATTTAATGCCACTAGGTATGGGAGAAGCCAAATTTAAATTCTTGGAAGTGATGGGCCATTGATGAGAATTCATTTCACCATGGGTGGTTGAGATCCCACTGATTTGATAGTCACCCAATTTTCAAAGAGAAATCTGTGTAAGGCCTCCATGGAAAAAGCACTGATAATACACAGTACATGCAGGTGAATTGGGGTATACTCGTGCGACCTCTATTTTTGTCTGCTTTTCTGCATTTTTGGACTCATACTAGTCTTTGGATTTGATGAGGATATCTTCGGTGGGATGCATGCTATATGTTAACAATGCCTTACTACAAAATTAGCCAAAATGTCACATGTGTACAAACTTTAGGCATTAACAACAAACATATCCCCTACCCCTTGGTAGGATAATTTCATGGAGAAAGNTTATTGGGGTTGGGTGGTGTTTCCCATTGGGTTTTCCTTGTTTTCCTACCAATTTCCACTCAACAATATCCTCTTTTTTTGGGGAGGGGGAGGTTTTGTTTCCCACTACTAGGTTTTCATTTTTTTTCCACTATTAAGAGATATTTTTGAAAAATATTTGGGTATCTGTGCAAATGGTTGGGATTAATTATTTTATGCATTAGTTTCTCCAATTTATTATTATGGGGGTTGGTAGATCATATTTTCCTCTCCTTTGAATTGATATCTCACTTAGGGACTTTATATCTTGGTCTCATGATCCTAACGGTCCAGTTTTGATTGAATTTGACCAAGTGATCCATGGGAGCATTTCATCCCTATATTTAAGGGGCTACTATTTACGATAAGTGAGAGTGAATTTTTTGGGATATTTATAGCATGTGAGGGTGAATTCCTTAAATTAGGATCTTATATTGTATTTTAGACTTATTGGAGTGATTCTAGGAACTTAAATCCATTTTTCAAGGACATATAGCTCCTTCCTTTTCTATTTTGAGTAGATTACTTCATGCATGAGTTACACATTGATTAGATTCTCGATTTTAGGTAACTAATCATCTACTTGTAATAATGCATTAGTTATGAGCTATTTAAATCCTCTTTAAGAGACTACATGGATAACTAATGGCATTAGAGCTTTGAGTTAAGCTCAATTAGGTATTCATGTATCAATGAACAATTTGAATTTCAGTCTTTAGCAATTTGAGTTTCATATATGTATATCATTGTTGATTCTTTGTAAGTGAATGGAATAATGGATTATGGAATAAGATTTCAATGTTTTTTCTCCAAGATTTTTTCTCTTTACTCTCATTTTTTTACTTAGTAAAATTGCTCAAAGTATTTGTTATTAGTTAGGTTTCTATATCTAGTTGTGATCTCTTATAATAATTACATGATTTTAAAAGTGGAAATTCCCTAGTTTTTTATTTAGTATTCCAACGCCTAACCTCCCCACTAATTCATCAATGCAAATGGGATAATTCAAAATGGATCTAAGTCCAAGATTTTCCCACCATATTTTTAATATATAAAATCCTCATGGTCATCATTCCATATCCATATTCACAATACTGTCATGTTTCCAAAATTCCACTCGAAAGAAAGAAAGAGTGCCATCATTATATCCTTCTTTATCCATTGAAGAATCAACATTCTAATCACTTGGGTAGATACTTGGGTGCACAAAACTTATAAGAAACCCCATTGAATGATACGTAGAGGTCCCTTACCATCCATAATAGGTACCAAGTTTCTATTATACTCTCTTATTCTTTGTGTAATGAATTAAAACATTCTCTACGTGATTTTGTTTCATAAGATTTAAAACTATGTTATAAAAAAATCAAAATAAGTATAGATGTAACCAAGCCAATTCGACAAAAAGGGGTTGAGTAAACCATTTTCCATAGAGTTTCTTCCTAAAAGCTAAAAAAATTACCAAATCCAAGAGTTCTAAAAAATATAATCTAGAGTTTACCCTGACAAGCCAGGTCTTATGACCATGGAAAATTAAGATGGACTAGCTATGTAAAATCTGAGACAACTAACTGAGCCAAGAAAAAATAATAATGAGGACAATATCGATCAAAGGGGTCACAATTATAGCAGTTGAGTCATGTTCCACTTTCAGGCCTGATGCTTCGCATTGATAATGACGTTTTGGTTACCAATGGAAGATGAGGCCAAAATGAGCATGGTAGTGGAGGGATTGCTAAAAACGTTTCTAGTAAGATCACAATCTAAAGTATTGAGTTTTTCATCCAAATACATATGATATTTCACTAGGCAATGAGTCCAACCCCTTGAATAGTCCATTTTATATGCCAATATAATACCCCAATTATCTCCTATGATCTTTCCTGCTGTGCTCTTCGTGGTCGCTTGGCCTAATAAATCATTTGCATATGAAAGGAGAGTGAGGGTCTTAATATAACGAGTTTCCCCAAATAGGTGGACCAAGGTCCACCAAAAATTGTCCCATATAAGTCATAATTTCTTCAAGATTAGGTTGGATGACATTTCTCTATAAAAGAGCCTCCACCACACCAAGATGACGACGATCCTTTAGGTGAACCACATTAGAAAATAGATTTTCTACTCTAACCATGAACTGCCCTAGAGTGTATCCTCAAAGCATGAATTAGAAAATGAATCAAAGAATTGTGATTTCCCCTAATTGAATGTTACAATGTATTTCTAGGCCATCCAAGAAATGAATCCAATGTTGGTTACCCATGGAATGATAAATTCCACTCAAACGATTCATTTTGACTGAATCCTATATGTCCTTCCAAGGGCCATGGACGCGGATGGAGGATAAAGAAACGAGTTTCATTATGAAAATCAAATTGTTAGATAAGAATTGATGTAAATTGGAGTGCTGGTGCTAATTTTGCTTGAGGGAGAAGGACATCTCAACTCTCCCATGTACTCTTCTAATGAAACCCTAGAGAACCTGATGGTTGTGATGATCTAGAAAGCTTCCAGAAGGAGGCCGTCTTGAGCCATGTGTTCTCCTTCCAAATCTCATGTGGGTTGATTTTTCACCTTCAGATACCCAACTTAGGGAACATTCTTTATGTGTGTTGCATTTGTTGTTTTTGGATAATTTTCATATATTTTATGCATGAATATTTAAGGATTTAATTTATTTTGTTTAGTTTCATATTCATTACTTTTATATGCTACTTGTTATTACATAACCCTCATGTAGGTGCTTTTAGAACATGTGAGCAAGAATCACACACAACACTATCGTGATTTGTCTTGCATAGAAGGAGAAATGATAGCTTGAGTAATTAGCGAGTTCACTCTTCACTTAGTTTACTTATAGCTTTAGTGATTTGATTCATAGAATATAGAAATGTTATCTTTTCTTGCAATATGTTTGTCGGTGAATATTGAATACCTTAAGTAGGGACCTTTTTTGTAACAACAACAACAACAACGCTAATAATAATAATAATAATAATAATAGTTAACTAAGAGATAATAAATAATAGTTAATTATCAAAAATTCCCATTAATATTGTATATAAAAACCTTGTCTCTATATAATATCTTATTCATTATTCAAATATATTCATACATAAATTCTTTAAATTATGAGATATGCTTTTGGATATTCCTTTACTTTACTAAACAAACCATAATTCACCACATTGAATGTTTGTTGTAATTTTACTCACACCAAACCATAGTTCACCACATTGAATGTTTCTGGTAAATTTACTCATACCATAGTTCACCAAATTGAATGTTTCTTGTAAATTTACTCATTGTTAGTTTAATATTATGTTTGCAGATATATGCATATGTGTTTCATGTTGAGAGGGTTCTTAAATCCATGCTCTTTAAATTCATTATATCTAAGATATTAGTCTCATAAGTTATTAATTTTATAGAGTTAGGGGTTTATTCTATTATGAACACTTTTTCAAATTATCAACTTATTACATCAACTTTGTTTCTTGGCTAATTTTTGGCCATGATAAACACACATATCATTTTCTTGTTCTCTAGTGTTCCATGCCTTTATCCAAGAATGATTATTAATAATTTTTGTATGAATAGATTATGACTTTTCTTTAGTCCTTTTCAATATATATTATATATATTGAAAGTCTTCTACCATCCAATATCTTTATCCTCGATCACAAGGTATCTAAAACATTAAATATTCAAAGAAAAATGATTGAAAAGGTTTATAAAGCATAATTAAATTATAGTGAAAATTATTATATTTTTTTAAGTTATCTCCGAGGTCAAAATTAAGTGGAATAGTTCAAGTGGTTGAGTGTTGTGAGTTATAACTAGAAGGTCACGAGGCCACGTCCTTGGGTTGTCTATGTATGTGAATGTTAATGGTGTCACTCAATGTCCTTGCCAGCTTAGGCTTTATAATCAAGGTCAATGATAATTTACCCCATTTACCATCCATGAATCATTGTTAGGTACTCGAAAGGTTTTTTGTGAGGCCATTCCTTGAAAAAAGTTATCTTCAAGGTCTAATATACCTTTCTCTTATCTTAGGGAGTTCAAGGCTTATTTGAATTGAATAAGGATGGAGTCAAACATTACATACCCAATAACCGATTCATATATATTCTATGTAATAAGGAACCAAATCAAATAACTCTTCATTTTCTCTTATTCAATCTACTATGATAAACATGGTAGATATTATTGCTTACATAGAGATCCTTACACTTTGAGATCTCATTTTCATTATGAAGACTAGGACAAGTTATACCTGACATTGTTCTCGTTTTTTTGGTGGTAAATTTTAATAGCTACTTTTACCTTCATTTCAAAAAGCATGCATATTGGTAACGCCATTTTTCATTTTGGGCCATTTTTTTGCGATTTTGAAATTTCTTGGTCATAAAAAATCTATATTTTTTTATTTACAATTGCCTTTTTTCAAATTTTAAAATTTTACAAAAAATATATACATTTAGTAGCCAATTATAATGAAAAAAATAAATATTTTCATTTTTTTTAACATTTAGAAGGTGCTTACAATGTAAAATATATACATTTTGGAAGTTTTTTCTTCTAACTTTTCTCTTAAATAAGTCATTTTTGGGGGCAAATTTGTTAAAATTTTGAGAAAATAAAGATATTTCAAATCATTTTTAACTTATTTTTCAGCTATTTTATGTACAAAAAAGACACTAATTAACACTATTTTCCTTAAAGTAATGATTCACATAAATTCAACAAAAACAAATACCATATATTTGAAAAAAACATAGCATTAATTCTCAAAATAAAATCTTGAGTGAAAAAATTACTAAAATATCTTATAAAAAATTTGTGAAGTTTGATATTTTTCTTACCAGCATTAAATTCATAAAAAATATTAAAAATGTCCTTTAATAAAAAAATAATTAAAAAAATTGCACTAAACCATAAAACCTATATCAAAACATTTAAAAACCATAAAAAAATACAAAACCTATACTATAAAATTAAATTTAAAACATAAATGAAACAAATATAATACATATAACATAAAATTAAATCTCAAAACACTATAATATAAAACATGTAATATATAATAAAATTTCAAAACAATATAATAAGAAAATGTTTAAGTTTTATGAAGTGTTAAGGTATGTTTTGTAGTTCTTTTTGTGTATAAGGGGAGACTCTAAAGGATGGGGTGATTGTCACACCATCCCTTCTTTTTTTATTATTATCAATATTGTGTTATAATATTAACATTTTTGAATAGTTATGATTTTTTTTATTTTGTTTTTTCATATTTTGTCATAATTTTAACATTTATTTGATTAATTTCTTTATATTGTTTTTATTACTTTGTTATAATATTAATATTTTTTTAATCATTTTCTTTATTTTATGTTATATTGTTTTGGTGTTTTATTTTTTTATTATTTATAATTTTAAATGTTTTGTTAGTTTTTTTTATAGTGTAATTTTTATTAAAAATATTTTATTTTTGTAATTTTTAGTAAAATATTTTATTTTTTGTATTATGGTCAACCTAGAACAAGCAATCCTATCGTAAAGGAATTGGGGTATAGCTTGTTACATTAGGAAGAACATATCCCCCATGCTAGGCTTTATAAAATAGACCCTTACAACCAATATATTTGAATAGAGATTACTGACATTAATGATAAAAAAACCTACATAGCAATCTGTTATTTTGCTCCCATTAATTCTAATTTCTATAAGAAAAACAATTTAGATAAAAATTGTCCTTACAATGGTTTAGAGAATGATATTTAAAGCCTAAGGAATGAAGGTAATATCCTCCTAATGGGTGACTTTAATGCTCAAAATTCAAGCAACCAAGCTATTCTTCTAAGCAATCATTCCAACCCTAACCCTCTTTGGTTAGACAAAGACCTTACACTAGTTGGAAAGTACAAAATAAGCTCTGAAGATCTAAGTGAAAATTTGTTTGGGCCTAAGCTAGTCAAGCTTTGTAGTGCTCAAGATCTCATAATTTGAAATGATCTAAAGAAGTGGCCCAATTCTAGCTAGATGACCTGTATCCATGGGCTTGGTAGCAGCGTGGTAGACTATGTTATTTCCAATATCCATTTAAACAATGAAATAATAAATTTTGACATCTCAAACAACCACGAGCCTGACTTAGGTCATAAACCTTTAATTGCAAATCTCAATTTTGCCATTCATAGAGATCCCATCAAAGATAATCCTCATAGCCAAAAAAACTTGATCTTTGATAGAAATAAAAATGATATTTTTCTAAATGAATTAAAAGTCCATTTGCTTCCTTTATCAAGTATAGACAACATAGAAGTCCTCTATCATAATTTTACTGCAACCCTCTCATGTTCTATTAAAAAGTTCTCAATTGAAGTTTCAAGTAATAAAGGAAATAGAAAAACCAACCCTTGGTATGATAAATATTGTAAAAGTGCAAGGAGAGAAATTAAGGAAGCTCTTGATGAGCCTCTTAAATATGACAAGATAAAAATATACAAAGCCCCAACTAAAAGGAAAAAATGCAATATATTAATAAAAGACAAGAAAATCTCTTACACCTCTCTAAGGTGGTTCCTAAGAAATTATGGAGGAATATTCTAACTAAAAAAACTAAAGATAATAATTTAATTGCTTTACATGACTGAAATTCCTATCTTAAAAAGATTTATGAATCCCCAAATGTCATAGATAACTTTGAAACCCTGCTCTCAACGGAAGAAGTTTTCTCATTAGAAGACATAGATTTGGGGTTAAGCGTCTGGAAAATGGAAAAGCTAAGGACATTGAAGTTTACCAAGAAGAAACCTTAAAAATTGGAGGACCTGTCCTCATCCCTCACATCCAAAAGCTATTTAATCAAGCAGTCAAGCAAGGGTTCCCTAAACCATGGAATCAGAGCCTCATTATCCATACTTTTAAAATTAGGGATACAAATAACCCCTTTAATTATCAGACAATTATAATTAGCCCTCTCTTATCCAATTTATATGGTATTATCTTGGAAAAGAATATCATCATATGGTTTGAAAGTGCAGGTAAGTAGGATAAAGGCCAAGCGGGTTTTAGAAGACAACAATCAACAACGGACTCGCTTGTTACGCTTAGGATCATTATGGAGGAATGTCGTAATGATAAATCCAATCTATTTTGTTGCTTTGTGGAATTTAGAAAGGATTTCGATACAGTACCTAGAAATAACCCATGGAATAGATTAGAAGAGCTAAAGGTTCCTTTCAAGTTGAGAGCTGCCACAATAAGGTTATACAAGAATGTCATTGCCAAGTTTAAGAGAAATAATGTGTGGTCAAAAGATATTCAGTGTAATATCAGAGTTAAACAAGGCTTCCCCCTCTCCCCTACCCTATTTGGCATTTACATCGATACGTTAGAAGGTTGTTTAGAGGAAGCAGGTTGTGCTCGCACGATCTTAGCTAGCATAGCCATCATCCTTCTTCTCTATGCTGACGATATTGTTCTTCTGGCAAGGTGTCCATCTAATATTGATAAGAAACTAAGACTTCTTAAGGATTTTTTCTCTACCATGGGTATGACTGTTAACACTGGCAAAACAAAAGTTATGATTATCAAATCCAAGAAGGACACTTACGCTAATTGTGTATGACAATAGAAACTTGAGGAAGTGTATTCTTACAAACACCTAGGAATTGATATTCATCACAAGCTCAAATGGAACTATAGCATTGAGAAAAGGATTAATGGAGGGTGGAAATCTTATTTTGGTCTTGAAAATAATTGTAAAGATGAAAACCTTGTGATGTGGGATAAGAAGAAGATCCTCTTTGAATATGTAGTCACTCCTGTTATCTTGTATGGGTGTGAGGTTTGGGGTTGCAACATATCTAGAGAATCCTAGATAAACATTGAGAAAATACATAAGTGTTTTATAACATATAACCTCAAAATTAAAAGCAATACACCCTACCCCATTCTCCTTATAGAAGTGGGTCTTTCCCCTATCGAGAGCCTAGCTATGACTAGGTTCCTATTGTACTAGCACAAAATCAATAACATGGGAGACCATAGACTTCCTAAGCTAGCTTTAAATTCCAGCCAAAACCACCTAAGGCTTAAGTGAGGTTGGTATAAAGATACCAGGGCTTGGTTAGACAATTGGGAGATCGATGAAAAATATTGCTGGAATATATTAAACCCACTCACAACTTAGGATAAAATAATTAATCATTATTTGATTAATTATTCACCGACTAGCTTAATTAGTTGGCATCCACTTGCACCTTAAAGTCAATGCATGCCATCCATATCCTAGGAATGATTTATTTCTGATTCTGGGTTCATCTAGAATTAGTATATAGGACCATATAGCAGATTCTGATTTTTCTGTTTTTTCCTGCTTTTCTATGGATAAGATAAAAGCTAGTCAAATAGGAAACTGGGAGCTTTTGTTTCCAAACCATCCTCCATTAGTTTTTCTCCATTTTCTAGGATTAGCATGTTATTTCCATATCCTTGACAACTCACTCATGCTTTTGCCAAATTGTGAGGTCCTTGATAGATTTAGCAAGTGCTTTATCCACCTATGGGGGTTTGCTATATTTTGGTAAGTCAGCCTTTTTGAGATTTATGAGTTGTTTCCATACAATTAGACTTTACTTTGAGAGAAGATATATTTATGTACACTATTATTCATAATTATTCAATGGAAGGATACACACCAATATTCATCTCTTCATTCATGTGATTCAGTCTCTTTTCTTCTCTCTAGTTTTCCTGTGTATGCTTGTGAGAATTCTTAGTAGAAAGATCTATTTCCTGTGCTTATTATTAGCATCATTGCACATAGCATTGATCTATTATTTCTACATGGTATCATAGCTACAAGGTTTATCAAGTTCTACAAAGTTGAGGAGCGCTTCCAGTCTCCTATCCCTCTTTGAAGAAGAGCTTGTCTAGCTTACAAGATTTTCTCCTAGTTTGTTTTGCAGGTTGTAGAGAGCATCTCTTAGAGCATATCAAAAACTTCAATATGGATTCAAAATTTCCTCTACTATCTCCTTTCAACTATGCTGATTGGAAGCCAAAGATGAGTGCATACTTGAAGAGGCAATGTCTCTTTGATGTCTCCATTGGTGCATTGAGTGAACCTGAGTCTTATGAAGAGAAGATTGATTGGCTAAATAATTGTGATAGAGCTTATGGAATTATGTGTTTGGGAATGTCTCCAAATATATATCATCTCATAGATTCTGCTGAATATCCATATGAGCTTTGGAAAATTTTGGACAAAGCTTTTGGTTTGCATGAAATTGAAGATGAAGCATGGATCGAACCTATCATCTCCTCTTGTTCTCTCTCTCAAGATTTCTTGGCCTCTACATTCTCTGATGAAGTTGATCATGATGAAGAATTTTCTCATACAGTTCATGTTGCTGCTGCCCTCTTTCATTTTAATGATTCCTCCTTCAATGAAGAAGCAAAGATTGAAGATCCATCTTTTTCTGTGTCTCTTGAAGGTGATTTTTATTCTTGTGATACTATTGATGAAAAAGAAGTAACATATGGAGCTGCTGCTGATATTGATTATCATCCTATAACCCATTCATTTTTCTCTCAATATCCTATCTTAGATTCTGATATCTATGTGCCATATTCTTTACACCTCTTGCATGCCTCTCTCATTGATGGTGTGCAACCCAGTGACTTCCAGGATGTTTGCTTTGCCACATCAAGCCTTATTTGTGTCATACCACTTACCTTACTTGATCTCATGTGCTTCAGCATATCCTTCTTTTTTCTTGGCATCAATACTCAGAGCCTTCTTGAAGATTGTGAACATCTCATTATGCCCATCCATCATTAAGATTTTTACACTTATCAGTTTTTCCCAGTTGCTCATAATTTTCCTAGTCTAGCCCTATATCCTCATGGAGCCATTGAAGACTTTGTCCTTGCTGTTCCATATGTTAATATTTCTGATATATCATAGTTTTATCAGCCTCATATCAGATCTATACAGGTGCTACATCAGATTGGAAGATTGACATGTGATTCACATCACAATTTTGCAGCTATTCAGGGAATTGGGTGTGAAATAAATTGCCTTATTTTTTGTACTCTTTGGAAAGGAGTGCCTTATTTTTTGTACTCTTTGGAAAGGAGTATGCACAAATATCTTTTCCATTTCAGATTATGTTTGTAGATCAGAGTTTGACAGCAGCAAGAAGCATTCAGATAATGCTCCTACTTCATCAGATGATGAGATACAAGGAGTCTCTCCTCTTCCTTCTTGCAGGTTCTACACTCCAGTGCATTATCATGGAGTTCATGATTTCTTCAGCAAGTCCTTCATCCAGAAGTAGTTCATTCAGCTCATTAAAGTGAAGATGAAGATATGTTGAAGACATATTTCAAATTTTGTGCCTTTTCCTATCTTGAGGGAGGATTTTCCCCATGTGGTTTTGCCTCTTTCCTCACTTTTCTGGACATAATAATTGTTAAAGGGTGACCATAGCCTTGTTGCTGGGCCCTATATGCACCCATATGCATCCATATTTTTTTTCATACCATCATAAAGTCAAACTTATAGGGGGGTGTTGGAATATATTAAACCCACTCACAACTTAGGATAAAATAATTAATCATTATTTGATTAATTATTCACCCACTAGCTTAATTAGTTGGCATCCACTTGCACCTTAAAGTCAATGCATGCCATCCATATCCTAGGAATGATTTATTTCTGATTCTGGGTTCATCTAGAATTAGTATATAGGACCATATAGCAGATTCTGCTTTTTTCTGCTTTTTCCTGCTTTTCTATGGATAAGATAAAAGCTAGTCAACTAGGAAACTGGGATCTTTTGTTTCCAACCCATCCTCCATTAGTTTTTCTCCATTTTCTAGGATTAGCATGTTATTTTTATCTCCTTGACAACTCACTCATGCTTTTGCCAACTCGTGAGGTCCTTGATATATTTAGCAAGTGCTTTATCCACCTATGGGGGTTTGCTATATTTTGGTAAGTCAGCCTTTTTGAGCTTTATGAGTTGTTTCCATACAATTCGACTTTCCTATGAGGGAAGATATATTTATGTACACTATTATTCATAATTATTCAATGGAAGGATACACACCAATATTCATCTCTACATTCATGTGATTTAGTCTTTTTCTTCTCTCTAGCTTTCCTATGTATGCTTGTGAGAATTATTAGTAGCAAGATCTATTTCCTGTGCTTCTTCTTAGCATCATTGCACATAGCATTGATCTATTATTTCTACAAATATTTCATTGCAAAATATTAATAACATTAAACATATTGTTACTTCTAAGTTTAAAGAGAAAATGCGGTGTGAGAAAGATTTACAGGCTAAAAGAAAATTAAGATATTATAAGGAGGTCATCAACCCTACTCTATAAGATCAAAAGTATCTCAGTATTTTAAATAGTTCAAATAAAAAACTAATATAGCCAAGATAAGAACGAACTCTCATGATCTCCATAGTGAAACAGGTCATTGGGCAGTTCCTTTAACACCATGGGTGGAAAGGATCTGCCATCTCCGTGAGAATATGAACATTGAGGATGAAAATAAACTCCTCTTAGAGTGCCTTTCGTACACCCACATTATATCTCAGTTTCATAATCTTTGTTGCAATACCGGCCTTCCTAGCCTTTTAACATGTCAAAATTATAGTGAGCTTGGGACGCTTCTCTCCGAGCTCTTTGATCATAGGAATAAAATGTTAAAAAAAACTAAATAATTCATTTCTTTAGGTCAGATAGACCAAAGTTTGTTCTCAAGGGACGTTAACCATCATCATCATCACCAGCTTAATGTTTTTTTTTTATCTTTAATTTTTTGTTATTTAATAGTTTTTAATGTGTTTTATGTTATAACAAGTTATACAACTTGATAGAACCCGCGATTGTTCTAGTATTTAGGGAAGTCAATTTTAGTAGTTGTTTTTACCTCCATTTTAAAAAGTGTGTATATTGGTAATGCCATTTTTCATTTTGAACCATTTTTTTACGATTTTGAAACTTCTTGGTCATAAAAATGCTATAATTTTTATTTCTAAATGCGTTTTTTCAAATTTGACAAAAAATTATACATTTAGTAGCTGGTAATAATGAAAAAGATATACCCCATATGTGGGTTCCAGCGAGACCGATTGCCGACGTGGGGCACCTCGGTCTGTGAGCCAAACATGTGGAACCATGCATGCTGGAGAGATCACAACCCTCGTGTTGACCTCAAGTTCCCCCATGCAGACGGAAATGGATGTCTTTTCTTAGCCTTCGTCCTAAGATGGCTGTTCTTGGAAAAGGCTCCATCACATTAGTGTTGGTTTAGGGAAGTTTAATGGTAACAAGTACACATTTATTACAGGATTAGGGTTGCTCCATGGAGTGCAAATCCATGAAAAAACATGACATTGTCACCTGTGGTGTGTTTGATGTTTTGTTTCAGTCTGTGGGATGCTCTGTGCAGCTGGGGGTTTTGTTTTGGTCCGTAGTTATCATGTTTGCAGGGATCCTCCAATGGCCCATAGCCTCTGTAGGGAACCTCATTCTCGTTGGTACTCACAGTGTTACATGGGTTCAACAACATTGTTCACTGTCACGAATCACTCTGCGCCACCATCCCTTTTTGCAACACCCAGGTAACTAGATCTTCACCATGTCAAGGAAACGAGGTATGCCCAGGCATGCCAGCAATGAGAGAGGGAAGACACATAGGGAGACCAGTGTTCAGGTGGAGGAGGGGTACGAGGAAAACATCTCAATTCCAGTCATAATCCTCATTGACAATTGGGAAGGTAGGGTGGTGAACCAACGTTTATCCACCGAGCATGGTGGTAGCAGGATTAACCACTAATGGTTGGTAAAAAATATACTTTGCAATCTCATGGAGGATATGTTGGGTAATTGGAGCACTGATCAAGATACAATCCTCACTGTGAAGGAAAAAATAGCGGAAATGGATGGGAAACTCAGCAGATTGGATGCAACTTTTGCATGGAAATGCATGGAAGGCACTGCTAGACATGTTGGACATGTGGACGAAAAAAGCAGAAGCGCAATAGGTGAAAGATTTAGGGACGCAAGCTTGATACCAGTGCCCCAAATGGTCCAGGCTCCCCATTTTCCCACCCCTACCGCCATTGAACCACTGTTCAAGAGGGTGCGGGAAGATGAAGGGCCTATCATTGATCCCCCTCATTCCATGTTGGCTACCAATGCTAATGCCACTAGCAACTTGAAGGAGGGAGGATGGGCATGCCCAATCCTCAAAGAAACACCCCCTTCTTAATCAATGCTCAATCCATCTTCAACGTCATGTGCTTCCCAGGTGTCAGACTCTTATCTCAGGTTTTTATGTTTTTCTTGTTTAGTTCGGTTACAACTCTGTTTTTTTGGAAGGAAAAACTTTGTAAATATGATTTTGAATAACTACTTTGGGTTCCTTAATATTCTGATCATATTCAGTAATAGATTTCTCAGACGACCCTCTATTTTTGATAAGCTCGGGTGGTGGTTTCATCACCTGATACCTCCTTTGGCCAGAGTCATTTTCATAATTTTTTGTTCTCCTAGATTAATAGAATTTGTAGCATTACAAAAATAATAATAATGAGAAAGATATACATTTTTTTTAAACATTTAAATGCTAGTTAGAATGAAAAATATATACATTTAGGAAGTTTTTTCTTTAAGCTTCTCTTTTAAATAAGTCATATGTGTGAGAAATTTTGTAAAAAAATGTGAGAAAATAAAGACATTTCAAACCAAAAATAGGAAATTAACCAAGAATATCAAGAACTTCATTTCATAATGAATACACTTTAAAAGAAAACTAAAAATTTATAATGAACTGTAAAAACCATATCAAAATATTTAAGCATCATAATAAAACATTAAAAAATAATAAATATAAAACATATAATATAAAATTAAATTTCAAAATAATATGAGAAAACAACAATAAACATTTTTTTATTAAATAATATAATAACAAAACATTTAAAATAAGAAAAATAAAATACAAAAACAAAATACATAATATAACATATATCAAATAATGGTATGTTTTATGTGGTTAAAGTGTAAGGTCTTAAAGGGACACTCTTTAATAGCGTCCCCTTAAGACCTTACTCCATTCCCCTTTACCAATATCCAATATATGCATATGCTACACTAAATTTTGTTTTTTTTAATGTTTTTTCAATATTTTATTATTACATTATTTTTTTTAATTGTTATAAATATTTTATTACAATACTTTTATTTTTTATTTTTTAATATTTTTTTATTACATTAATTTTTTTATTGTTTTTTAATATTTGTTTATAATCAAATTTTTTTAATATTTTTAAAATATTTTGTTATTACATTATTTTTTTTATTGTTCTTTAATATTATGTTAATACAATCATTTTTATTTTATTTTATATGAAAAGAGAGGTCCAGTAATTTTTTGAATAATTTTTGTTTAATATAATGCAATTTTTATATAGTGTTACCAAAAGGTTTAATAATTATAATTTTAAATTACGATAAAATGATATAATTATGCCATTTTTTAAAATAGTGTGCTATTGGTAACATCAATTTTCAATTTGGGGCTTGATGTTAAGGTCCCCAAAAATGGTACTACCGGTAGCACCACCTTTTGATTTTGAGGTGTTTTTTGGTGTTTTTTTCATAAAAAATACGAGTTTTTATGGCTAGAGTTCTCATTATGAGTATAAAGTTCTCATTAAGTTGTATAACATGTTTAGGGGTGTGAACTTCTAGAAGAAGTTATTACATAACCCAAAATTTGGATCTATTCAATACCCCATTTGTTATCACACCAATTTCATCTATACAACATTTATGTGAATTTATCTAAATACATCCTAAAATAACATTAATCACACATAATAAACCTAGGCATGGATTATAGGCTCATCGCACATCTCAAATTATAGATTCATTGCACATGGATTATAGGCATGGATTATGTTTTTTAGATTTTCCAAAAAAAAGAGAATCCCTTGCTTCCACTCAAAATTCATGTATTTCAATCATGTTATCCATTTATTCCTATAAAGTGCAGTGCCATTGCATAAGAGGAAGTTTTGTTGATTACCTACCACAATAAAGAGAGTCCATTGGAATAATTAAAATATCCTATCATGGAGAGGATTAACGATGGAGAGGATCAATCATTAGATATGACATTTGTAAACTTCCCTATAGTGATATTATTTTACATGTATTTTCCTCCCATTGGATTAATAGAAACATATACTCCTCTTTCCTCTCAACATATGTTATAATGATTTAAATTATCATTTTGAGTGGATATTTAGTTAGTGTACATTTTTTTCGAAGAAAAAATTCACATTTCCTTTATTTCAAGTAGAAATGGTGAATTCACATTTAGCACATGTTTGAGGACACTAAAATTTGAAAAAATAGTAATGTATGTAACTTTTTTTTGTTGTAATTTCAGAGACTAATCTATTGAATTAAAATAATAATATAGTAAAAAATATAGCTCATAATGACAGTTATGTAATAAAAATGTCGCAGAGATAGAGTTAAGACCTGCCCTTCAGGGGAATTCAGCAGTTTACAAACAAAATGATCCTCCCAATGGAAGAGAAAAAAAATCACAGTAATAGAAACATTGGCACTATTAAAACATAAAAACCGAGAATAGATTTTGTAATAAACAAGGGAGTCTAAACCCAAGATGGCCAAGTCAAAAAGAAAAAAAATAGTAACCATGAAACCTAGATTAAGGCTTGGAGGGTGGCTCCTCCTCTATAGGAACCCCAAAGCCAAAAGCGACCTGAGAGTTTGGCTGACCAATCACTGGGGGAGCAAGTGGGTTGATAGAATCTTGACCATCATATTTTCTGGGACTATTGACATCATTGCTGGTATCCTCTTCACTGTTGGTGTCCTCCTTGCTCCTGGAGGGACTTCGCTTGACTGAGAGCGACTCGATTTTCCTATACTTGGCTGCTATACTGATAACAACTTTGCCTTGATTTATATTTTATAGGGTCCTCTGAGGAGGAGGATGCAACTATTCAATGTCCATAGGAACTGGAGAAGGATTCAAGGAGGGAACCGGTGAGACGGAGGATAAGCATGGCCAGAATATTTTTGACAACCCAGTAATTACACTTGTGGAGGACCATTTGGTTCATTGTTGAATGTGAACCTGGAAGATCATCCTCCCAATCATCTAAGAGTTGGTTGAGAAAATTAGGAATTTCCATGTCATAACCATTTGTGTTGGCTTGATCTGTGAGACTTCTGGTGCGCTCCTTGTCATTTCCACAGCCACCACATACTCGTCTAGGTGTGTATTGTAATCTACGTGACATAATCAGCTGGACCAGAGGCACATAGTGACGGAGCTTCTAAGCGTCAACAGATAGGGTGAGTGCAAGAGTCTATAGGCTGGAACACTCGTCCATTGCCTCTGACTCTACATAATGATCGGCCTTCGCAGGATTGAACAAGAGAGAGAAAGTGAGGTAAAAGACTATGGATTCCCATAAAGGGGAGACACAAATCTATAGGATCCATTAAGGTCACCATTACTCTTCATGGAGATATGAAGTACTAGGTGATGGAGGGGAGGTCACCTCCCATCATGAACTTGGAGAGCCCACACTGTTCGAGGTGGGAGCCATCCAAAAACATTTAACGACGAGATGAGGGGGTGTCAGGGGAGCGAAGTGGGGGGACAACTATGTGTCCCGATAGTTTCTCCCTCTTGTCTATGTGACATGTGACCACCCACATCTGGGAAATGTATACAACTCTATTATAATAACAATTCTAATGAGTTTGTAATCCTTATAGCTATACAACTAAATACAAACAATGAAATCCAGATAGTTACGAGACTATATATTTTCAAACAAGTTCCAAAATGAAACCAAAGAAATACTTTTGGCCTTTTTCTAGCCATGTAAAATATCCAACATATTACAAACAAACATGAATGTCCATATCAACATCAAATGAAACAAAAATATACCTTGCATGAAAAACAACCCATTCAAATTCCTTACATTGACTGATATCTAGTAGACATACTAGATAATTCCATTCTCTCTTTAACAAGCCATATTAAATAAAATTAATTTTATGAGCATATGACATCAAGAGAATCTATCCATGCTCATCAAATTATTAGATTATTCCTTCACCTAGGTCTCAAAAACCATATTCCTGCACCTTTTGAATAAGGTTCTCCAAGCCTAGTGACATTATGCACAAAATTCCTAAAATAACATAAAATTAGAAAGATAAAGTAACCCAATGCCTTGAGAATGAAATAAAAAGATGAATATGAAGCCTATTCGAGGGGAAAACCTTTTTTTACAATGTATCAAATGCACAAGATGAGATGATATGATCTCTAAACTAGGTCTCGTTGGTACATATAGGAGACAAATGTTAGAATTACAATTAAGGTCCTAATCAACCATACAATTAAAATTAACGTCCTAACCAATGAATAAAGTCAATACCAATATGATAATATAAAATCAATTTTACAATATCTAGGGCTTAACATGACCCTCCCCTTCAAATATCTGTTGTCCTCAACACTTGATTATTAGATGTGGATACTCTTTAGCATGAAGAACTCATCTTCCCATGTTGCCACTTCTATTGGAAAGTTCTTCCACTTGATGAGGTACCGTAGTAATTGATTGATTTCATAGTTTCTTGACCTATGTTTTAAGGATTATTTCATTTTTCTAGTATGAATATCCCTTCCTCATCAATTTATGGTAAAGTAGTCTAAACTAGAATCTTGTCGCAAATTACCTTTTTTAGGCAAGAAATGTGGAAGACTATGTACACATGAAGGTGGAGGAAACTCCAATTTGTAGTTCATGCTTCCTTTTCTCTGCAACACCTTATAGGGACCATGTTGAATTATGCTTGCATCTAATATTTCTTGGACCATACTCTCAATCTCAGTTGTTTTCTCATATGGTTACCTATAGACTCTAACATTAGGTGGTACACTTCCTAGTTGTAAGTGAATAACAAGATCATGATCTCGAGTTGGTGGAAGAACTTTAGGAATATATTGAAATACCTTGGAATGATTATCAATAAATATATGGATATTCATTGGAAGATAGAGAATATATGCTTGATCACTTATTGATCACAATTGTGAAAATACACCATTGTGTCCCTTTTTGTATTATTAATTTTATCTTGTTGTTATAGCTTATCAATTTAGAGAGTTTCCCTAGAATAACTTTTAGTTCAATTTCCTTATCTTTGAGGAAAATATTTTGAAAAGTTTCTAAAAATTAAGATCCATTCTTCCCAATGATTGTAACTATTGGACCCTTAATACAACATCAACACTGCCCATTTGGATTGCAATCATTGTATTACCTAATAAATACTCCCCCATAGTAAGTTTAATATTAGGACACTTCCATAAACAATTTATGGCACCTTCATTTTCAATTTTTTACTTGGAACTTTAATGTTGGATGCATAAAGCAATTGAAAATTTTGGCTAATTTGCAATTAAATGAAGTTATGGGCACTGCCAGAATCAATTAACATTGTTAATATTTTATTTTTGATATATCCTTTTATCTTGATAGTTTGACGAGTGATCATGTAGTCCAATGCATTACAAGATATGGTGTTGATGCCTCGAAAAATCCCAGGTATCGACAATAGGGATTCTCCCCAATAACCATTCCCAAATAGATTGTTTATTATTTGGTATGGGGAACCCATCCTGTTTGTGGTCCGACTATAGTAGGGTTAAGGTGAAAATTTTAAATCTCTTTTATCGGTTGCGGCCCAATCCACCGTTTATGTATTTTATCTTTTAAGTATGGAATGCAAGTGCCTAATATTAACTGCAAATAATAGAACGGAACAACTAATGTATTCTAACCTATCCCCGAGGAGAAAAATTGATAAAAATAGAAATGAGCGATGTACTGTGTGGTTTGCATAAAGAATTCTACAGGTAGCTGATAAATCCAAGACACATACAAACATGAGAAAATTAACACAGAGATAGCTCCATGATATTAAAACATTCATCATTCATTGTTTCATAAGATTCATCACATAATGCAAAATCAGTCATAACTCAGAAGTAGTTCAGAAGGTTAGGAACGATCTCACAGATTGTATATACTGCTAAACAAGAAATAGTTCTCCATTCATATTTACCCAGCATGCTTTGATAATTATACAACAACCTCTCAAACAAAATTTCATCTTCTTCATTATAAAAGGAAATAGTTCTTCTCACAATAAGATTCAGTAACTATGCCAGTGAAAAGTCCTTTCTACATCTACTTTACCTATACTTATACAAATTAAAAATGACTCTTGAGTTGCCCCAACCTTTTGGGCTTCCTCGAATCTTCCTTCACAAAAATTCTCTCTTTTAGTGCATTACTAAAAAAGGATAAATACTAAATCGTATAATATTTAGATGGTGAATAAGTCAAAATTCAAATGGGCCCAGCTAGCTGTGTCTTAATAAAAAGGCCCAATTCTTGTGATTCTTCACTGATGACCCGATATTTTGCAGGATCCAATACACGCACTGCCACTTCATGCTTTGATAGCTGGAACTCAATTTCCTTCACTTTAGTTACATTCTTCCTCAAAGATTCCTCTAACAAGATCTTGTGGCCTGAATCTTGGATAATCTAGATCCTGATGTCTTCCTCACTAACAACCTCAAACTTGGATATGCTTCCTTCTCCTTTTAGCAACCTCTCTTGCAAGTTCTTCAGGTGTTCCTCCCTGACTAGGAAATCTTGGTCCGGGGCACCTGTTAGAATCATGCACTGATTGTGAACAAGATGTGTTCCATCGTAGAATTAATCACACTTTTCAATGGTTTTCTCAATGGCTATGCTTAATATGACTGTTGTTCTACACCCAAAAGTCAATATGGATACCTCCATGTCAAGACTTCTTGTAGACTTCTGAGGAATATTAGCTAGAAAGGTTGAATGGGTTCTTACCCATGTTAACAATTTTTTTACAAGCTCAACCACCTTTGATAATATTTTCTGGAATTATGATGAGTTGAGTGATAGTTATTTCAATCTGTCCTCAATTTGTTTAACTCTATACATCTCCCCTGCAAGACTCGACAAAACCCGATTTATCTCTTTTTACAACATTGAGGCTTGATTCTGGAAAGGAGTGATATCCATCTGTTTCTCCTTCGCCACTTGAAGTTGTTCTCTTAGAAATAGATTCTAAGCTTCTAGTTCTTCTATTCTCTTGTTCTTCATAGCTCCTTTCTATTCTGCTTCTTCATCTTGCTTCTCAAGATATTTTTTTTTCTCCTTCAATAATACTTATTGATAATACCAAGGAATCCTTGTCAGATTGTAAAATTTGGCATGCCTCCTTTGACTTCTCAATCTCACTGAGAATATATTCATGCTTACTCTTCATACTTTGTCCCTTGCCTCTTTCCTTCTTCAAAGTTTCCTTCATTTGAACAACCTTCTTCTTATATTGTTTTAGATCAGTCATAATTTTATCCACATTATCTTCATTTTCAAGGGCTAAGGCTACACCTACCCTTGCAACAAGTATTGGATCATTGTCAGTCCCATGGATGCTTTTTTTCTCCGTCACCATGATTCCTTGCTTTTCCCTGGTGTCCACCTTCTTCTCAGTTCTCATGACAATCCTTTTCTTACTTTTGTCATAAAAATGGTATTTATATCAGCTACCTCCCGCTCTTGATATGGGATGAAAGGGATTAGTTCAATCCCTAATGTCGAAGCTAGGTCTCACATGGATGTGCTACTAGATGATTCCAATAGATCGTCATAATACTGAGTATGCTACGAATTTGCACGATCTTGTTCTTCTTGTTCTTTTTTCTGTAGCTCTTCAGTTTCTCTCTCTTCCTAGTCTCTTTCTCTGTCAGTTGCTTCTAGTCTTAACCTTTCATCCTCTTCTTGCCTTTTCTAGGACTCTTCTTCTTGATTCTTTTTCCCAGCTTCTTATTTGGCTCTCCTTTTCTCAAATTATTTTTCTGCTAACAATCGTTCTGCTTCTTGTGATAGTTTGAGTGCCTCCTCTTCCCTTTTCTTAGCAGCTTCCTCTTCTTGTTTCTTCTGCTGCTTAACAGATTTTCCCTTACCACCTATGGTCGTTATCTTTTGCTTGAGTCTCTTCCTCAAGGCTGTCATATTTCATGCATTGCAGAATATTTCTTCATCTTTATCCCAATAATCCGTATATTAAAAATGTACTCCTGCTGCAACACAATAGTTAGCAACCTTATCTCTCCAAAGTGGAAGTACTCTAACTCCTTTACAAAATATGGTGCACTCTTTACTTTGGAGAACTTATAACTTCCTACATAGAATGGGAGTGGGGGGTATACATCCTTCCTCTGATAAAAAAAAAATTACCAACCCCATCAATGTAAAGTTGCCTCACTACTTCCTTGTGAACAACATAATCTGTGGCATATCTTGGTAAAAGAGAAGGGGCCCTCGTTCCACCAAACATCCTTAGGTATAGGCCTTCTTCTGTTAGGTAATAATGACCATTATCCTATACAATCTTCAAGGATTCTTCAGACATGCAATCACATTCGACTAGGAAGATTAATCTGCATAGTGGCATTATGAAGTCTTCACAAATACTCTTACAATGGTTGAAATATTTGTGTGCCCAAAACAACTGATATGAAGCATAGACAAGAGTTTTGGTCTTATCCCATAGGAACTTCAAGGCTGGGAATGACTGTGTGCACATAATACAATCGATAAGAAAATAGCTCGTATAGAACTCTGACTTCTTTTGTGAGACTTCTCCCAGCACTGCACTTATGCATGAGGACAAAGAAAACCACTAGTACCTAGCTCAGTTTGTAGTTCTTTCCATTTTCTCGTCCAAAGATCCTATTCAACATTAATGCAATCAACCTATAAGGAGTGTGCAGGTGTGCTGTTTCATATTCCCTGGAAGGCCTTGTATGAAAATGCTTCACTGGAACTATCATTCTTCTTACATTGTCCAAAATATCCAGGTCAAGACCCTTTAACCATTCTTCTGTTAGATAAATATGGGGTATGGGTAGCTTGTAGGCCTTAGCTACATAATCTGGGCTATATGTGGCATAACCTTGTCCTTCAGTATTTGACAAAATGATTTTTGTTACATCAGCCTTTGGGAGGATCCATCCTATTACTTCTGCGCATGGAAAAAGTTCTGGTCGTGTGGCAACCTTCATGATCGCTGACCTCTCTATATTGGAATATATTGGTAAATCCCTTAATCATATATCTAGGATGATTTGATTGGTGATCCTTGGGTATATTTCCCCTCACTTGTACTCAGGTTCGATTCCCGTGGCAACTTTGGTATCTTCATATATAACTTCAACTCACGTTATGATATCTATCTCTGGTTCTTCGTCCGCGGCTTGCACCTTCTTTTTCCCCTTCCGAGGCATATTTCTATATAAAATACGATGCCATTTGGATCATAAGACAACACGTTTGATTCAATCTATCCCAAAACATATCACTGCAATTGATAAATTCTACAATAAACATAACCAATTTTAACTAGAAATTTCTTTACCGAGTCATCATAATGCATATTGACCAAAATTTTGTTTCCACCCTAAAACACGCTCTCTTAAAAATGAAAAATAAACAACAGGATTAAATCTTTCTAGAGGTGGACTAGACATGGGTCACATGCAAGGGTAATCTACTACATAGCACTAAGAATCTCATCATGACAATGCAACTTTATGAGCATAATAACCTCAACACCTTCGATGGGTAAGAGAAAACACCTTGGGTTTCCCCGGAGGAAAACCTATATGGATAGCCAAGGTTTTAACCCTAAAGGATGATTCTCCCCCACGACACTCCCATTCTAGCTGTCCAATGTTTGCAATCCGCACTCCCCTGCATTAGTGAAACGAAGGAGTGGTGCAGACGACGAAATTCTCGTCTTCCCACAGCCTTCCTTCTACAAATGACTGTCAGATATGTTCTCATGGCAGGAGTTGGGCAATAATGGCTAGGGAAGGCAAGAAAACTAGAAGCCTTGGTTAAATCAAGAACAAAGCTTCACAAAAACAATACTGACCTCAAAGTCTAAATACCCCCCATGAAAACAGGAAAAGCTAACCCTGCCAAGTCGCTACAACATGAACTGCCAAGCAACAGAAAAGTAGTAAATAAGATCCTACCCGGCTTCTAATACGACCTGGAAAAAGCATGATCTCCGCTAGCTAGACTCGCTCAGTCAACTGACAGCTCCATAGACTCCAAACAGCCAACAATAACTGTAAAATATCTCTTTATGGGCTTAAATAGGCTTAAAATGAGGGTAAGCATATGATAAATGGGCCTCAGGAGGGTAACCCCATTGGTGCTAATAGTCATATCAGGACTGATCCTACAAGCAAACACGAGAGCTTCGGATGGAAGATAGGAAGGGGCCCAATGTTAATCAGGTGGCTACAAAATAAGCTGCCAAAAAGGGTCAAAAGGATTAAAGATCCATTAGTAAGACAAACAACTAACACCCGCATTGACATTTGAATATTATTCAAGAATATATTGGTTATGCATCAGACTATGGTTCTAAGCATCGACAAAAACTCAGAGACAAACAATCAAGATGGTGGGTGGAAAAACAAACTCTTCCACAGACATCAGAAAATGAAACAACAAGACAACTCAATGCATCGGAAAGACTGCTGATATCGATGAGCATCTAAAAATGTTTTTCGATACCATAGACCAAGGTACATTCGATGTATCAGGAAGATTTCTAAGACTTTTAGAAGTGTAAGAAACAAAGATTCAACATGCCTTCAAACAACTCGTTCGATACATCGGATGAACTTCATGAGTTCCTCCAATGCATCGGGTCGAAAAATAAGTTTTATTTTGCAAGGTAAAGATAGACTTTTAAGGCTTCCAAAAAACTAGAAAGAGTAGGGGGCCCTAAAAAGTAATTTTTTTGGGGGGGATGGTAGTTACAGCAGCAACAATTGGTGACTAACTGGCAGACACAGATCTCTAAACAACTGGCTTTTGAAACAAAAACAACTTTATGACCTTTTATCTTTTTTTCTTTCAACAATTCTTTAATCGTCCAGAACTTCAAGAAATGTAAAATTCAGAACTTGTCTTTGATTTATGTCCCAATGGATAAGAAAACCGGTATTTCAAAGTCTCAATAAATTTTCCAAGGCCAATGTATGAGGTTCATTTACTTCTGCATTTAGTTACTTTTGGCTAGGATACCATAGGATCGTAACAAGATTAGGACAAGTATATTCGTTTGTTCCTCATTCCCATGCCTTTTTCATTATTTTGATACTTTTCGACTTTTTTCTAATGAGTCTTCCCAGACTGCTCTTTCTTACATTTAAGATCTGGCTTAAGTTCTTCCATCCATAGTGCCCTTTTGTGTAAGCGATATTTCATTCAGCTCACGGATGGAGAAGAACCTTTTAGTAGTCCTTTGATATACTGATTTATGCTTTTGCACTTTCTTAGATATCCTTTTCTTTGGAAATTTTGACTCTCGAGCCTTTTGGCTATTAATTTGTGGCATGGGATTATTTTGAACACCATACACCTGTCCTTCTTGCTTCCTTTCCATGGATCCCAAGCTGCAAGATTCTTAGGGAATATATTAAGGTGAAGTGGATGGGGCCTTAGAATAGTATGCAAGACCTCCTTAGCTTTGGTTATTTAATAGGATTTAAATCAAGACTTCAATGTGTTCAAAAATAAATTTCTTTCCAAGGTCCATGTAATTAAAGAATCCTGTAATAATAAATTCTTAAATAGACACATTCAATAAGCAGTTCCTGGCTCTAAAATATCCACAGTTTTTCTAAAACCCAATGTACTCAAGCACCAAATGTTGAGCTGGTTTATTTAAAATAAACTAAAGCATAGAAACAAAACAACAATGTATGGCATAAAGAAAATCAGAAATCAAAAGGAAAAACAAAAACAAATAAAGCAGTCAAACAAAGGTTTATTTATGTACAGACAAGTTCTCTCAACAGACTAGGTGAAGTAAGGTTTGAGAACCAAGCCATTTACAAGAATATTCTCTTCTCATCCTTGCAAATCCTGAAGTTTATATTTTGAGGAACCTAGCTTTGTGGCAATCAGAAATGGGCCGACCAAAGATGTTGAAACTTAGTGTGCTTACCCTTTTCATCATGCAGGTGATCCCGCTTTAGGACTAAATCTCCAACTTTGAAACTCTTATTTCCAGACTTACGTTTATCAAACCATCTCTTTATAATCTCTTGTTGGTTCTTGAATCTCTCTTTAGCTTTAACCTAGACTCTTCTAGCTTAAGCAACGTATTGATTCTAACTTGTAATACTTCACTGTTGGATCTTCTTGAAGCTTGGGATAATTGGGAGGATGGGAGAAAAATGTTTGGTGGAAAAATGGATTCTTTTCCATATATTAGAGTGTAAGGTGAGACTCCTAATGAGTTCTTTGGTGGGACTCTATCATACCATAGTGCATTTGGAAGAGCTATGTGCCAACTCCTTTGGTTTTCTATGACAATCTTTTTCAGAATCCTAATAATAATTTTACCGGTAGATTCGGCTAACCCATTACCCTAGGATTAATAACTAGCAGAATAATGTAACTTCATTCCGTTATCATTAGCAAATTCTGTAATTTTGATTTATGAGAAATAAGATGCATTATGAAAAACTAGGGAAATTGGAACCCCAAACCTGGTCATAATATGTTCTTATAGGAACTCTATTGCTCCATCTTCATTTACTTTCCGTAGTGGAATAGATTCCACCCATCTGGTGAAGTAGTCAGTAGCTGTAAGAATGTATTTGTGCTACAGCAAGGAATTAGGATTGATTTCTCTGATAATATCAATTCCCCACTATTCAAATGTTTCTGAAACTAAGACTGGTTGTAATGGACTAGCTGCTCTAACAAGTCTCCCTCCACTTCACTAGAAAACATTACATTTCCATACATATGCATGCATGCCTGTGAACAAGGTTGGCCAATAGTAATATACCCTTAATATCTTATGGGTAATGGTATATACTGAATAATACCCTCCAGCAGGTTCATCATGCAATTCTTTGACCAATTTAGCCACATATTCCTATTCCAAACATCTCAAAAGAACTCCATCGTAATTCTTTATAAAAAGAACTCCCTCAATGACTTGATAGGAGGATGATTTCAGTCGTAGTGCTCTTCTTTTCTTTGAAATCCAATGTTCCGATAAATAACCTTGTTGGAGATAATGTATTAATTCTCTATACCATAATTCTGGAGCTGTAAAAATGGGACACATATCAATCATATGAACTTCAGCTTCATTATCCCAATCACTTTCCTCACCATCTTGACCCTCAGCCATTAGTTTGCAAATTACTTGTCCTTTAATAATGGCTGTTGGCTTAAACTCTAGATCATATTCTTGTAGAGCTGTAACCCAATTTCCTCTTCTCTCACCCAACTCCAATTGTACAAATAGGCTTCGGACTGTTGGGTGTGAAACAACCACTTTAGTTCGATTCTTAAGTATATATGGAATGAATTGCTTCATCGATTTAAATACTGCGTAGGCTTGCTTATCAATGGTGAGATATTTCAATTCAGCACCCTATACACCAATGCTCATAAAAGAGATAGGGAATTCATCTCCCCCCTCTTCCTTTTGTGTCAGCACAACTGCAAGCAAATTGTCAGTGGAAAAAGTGTACAATATGAAATCTTTATTGAAATAAGGAATTCTAAGTGAGGGTGCATGTGCTATTGTTTTTTTGATATCAATAAATGCATCCTTTTCTACATCACTTCATTTAAACTGTACATTTTACTTGACCATTTGTTGCAAAGGTTTGACTGTTTGTGCAAAATCAGGCACAAACCTTCGCACGAAATTAATGGTCCCCATAAAAGATTGCATACCTTTCTTATTTTGGGGCAAGGGAATCTGCGCTATCACTTCAATCCTTTCTGGGTCTATGGAGATTCCCTTTTTAGAACTGAAATGAGCCAGTAGCTTTCCTTCTAGCACTGCAAAAACATATTTTTTAGGGTTCAATGAGATGTCATATCTTCGACAACGCTAAAAAATATGGTTTAAATGATATGGATGTTCTTCTCTTTTCTTTTAATACACTGTAACATCATCCAAGTAGACCACCACACTGCAGCCTATCAGTCCCTAGAAATCTATGTCCATGGCTCTTTGGAAAGTGGCTCCAACATTAATTAACCCAAAGGAAATTCTCATGTAGGCAAAGGTTCCCCACTTTGTACGGAACGTAGTTTTTAGTCTATCTTGTTCGACTACCAATACTTGATTGTAGCCCGAAAACCCATCCAACAAGGACAATAACTTGGAGCCAGACACCATCTGCAAAATATGCTCCATGGGAGGGACTGGATAATTGTTTTTGTTTGACTCACGATTCATATTTCTAAAATCCACACAGGGTCTTATTTCTCCAGACTTCTTCCGAACTAGTACCAAGTTCGCTACCCATTGTGAATGTCTAACCTTGAAAATAATCTTGGCATCCAATAATTTCTTTAATTCACTTTGAATTAGGGGTCCTGGCTTAGGATGCATCTTACGAAGCTGCTACTAGAAAGGATTTACACCCGCTTTAATAGGAATGATGTGTTGAATTATGCGAGTGTCGTATGTCTTCAGATCATCATAAGTCCAAGCAAATAAATATTTATACTGCTGAAATAAATTGATGAACTTACTTCTTTCCCCCGGAGAACAACATTTCCCCAAGTTGACATACTTGGGTTCGGCCTCTGTTCCCAAATTGATCAGCTCATACTGCATTGCGGAGATATGTGTTTTGAAATTTACTGGCCTTCGAAACTTGTTATTTAAATAAAAAATACCCTCTAATGTCCTCACCCCTTTTGGTGTGAAATTACTATTCTAGAGATTTGCTTGGTGTTCCTCATCATCAATAACAACATCTTTAAAAGTTTCCTCATTTTTTAAGAATTCCAAAATCTGCTGATCATCATTAAACACTCTTAGATTGGTGACATCATCAGGTATTGATGACCTAAAAATCAATTCAATGGAACATTTGTTATTCATGGGCACCAACCTCACAGTAGAAGTAGCTAATAAATCAGCTGTTGCATTTTTTAGTCTAGGAATAGAATTAATATTAAAAGCCTCAAAATTTGTTAAGAGTTCCCAAACATCATTTTGATATCCTCTTAAATGAGGAGATAAACAATGGATTGTATTGTGGGCCCATTTTACAATTATTTCAGAGTCTCCAAAAACTTTTAAATTTGTAACTTTGAACTCAATTTATTTTTTCAATACTTGAATCAATGCTTCATATTCAGCTGCGTTATTCATGCATTCAAACTCTAATATACAAGATAAGAAATGTTTTTTTTTCTAGATCAACTAGGACACAACCGGCCCCTGATCCTTCTTGAGTTTTCGAACCATCAAAATACAATAACCAAAACTGATTTTCTACCTCTAAAGCACTAGTTCTAATTTCTGAAACAAAAAATAAATTAACTATATTAGAATCAATGTCGTTAGTCCACAAAAATTGAAGGAGATCGAACTGTTCATCTGACTCACTATTGGCCTCTTCCGCCTGATAATTCCCAGGTTCAAGTTCTAAAAAAAAATTCCCAAAATTGAATGTGCAAAATTCACCGGTTCATTTTCTCCTTCAAGTTGCGTCACATTATATTTCATGTGTGGTTGTCTTAGTACTTTAATATGATTTTTACACCATTTGTAAGGTATTCATAACTGTGACGAGTCTGTTGCAAAATACCCATTAATATTTTCAAACCAATCCCTACTTAGAATTCAACCATAAGCTTCAAGGATGTCAAATACCATAATATCACTGTACTGACAAACTCTTTCATCAGCTGCTAATCGAATGAATGCATTTTTCAACTCACCTACCACTTTAACTGTAGTTCTATCCAATTGAATAATTTGACTGGAATAAGGGGTAGGTTTCCTATTTATCTTTTTACAAACTGACAAAGGCATGACATTCAAAGATGCTCCAGAGTCAACCACGCAATTGTGTACATTCAAATTAAAAATTTCAAAAGTCAGCAAGAAAGGTTTAGTTCAAGATTTATACTTTCCCCCAATGCTGGCTTCATTGATCTCCTTATCCAATGGGATATTGTCTTGAGATTTTTCAGGTTGGGGGCCCAAGGCTTCCAAAAGTTTATTTTTCTGTTGTGGTAAATTGCACATTTCAAACAATGAAATATTTTCCTTGGTTTTCTTAATATCTTCTACTATATCATATCCCATCTCTGGTTCCAATGATATTTTCTTATTATTCTCTAAGTTATTGTCCATAGATTTTGTTGGTTTACTCATTGTTTGAGTTTTCTGCTTTCCTATGACATTTTTAGGTACGGGTGATTTTTGAGTCGTATTGGTGAGTTTTTTAATGCTTTCTTGGAACTTCTTAATCTTAGGCAATAAAATCTCATCTGTTATTAGCCCTTGACTTCTTGTTGTGACATTGACTTCCAAAAGCTGTATATCTTCAGTGGGTTCTTCTTCTTCTAATCCTAATGTGGTAATACATTCCCACTATTTATGAAATTGTCATTGATGCCAACATGGAATTGCAGTGGCCCCACAGGATGTCATTGATGCCACCAAGTCCCTCTTGCAGTGCCTCGGATCCCTTACAGAGTGGGTTTGTGCCTTGAAGCACCTTGTACCCAGTTGACAAGGTCCTTGTACCCACAAGCTGGATCTTAATGCCTCCACCTTGCTGAAGATGTTGAAAAATTTGTTGACGATGCTGAAGACCCTGGAGATCGACTTGAAGACCTTACAGAAGTTGGAAAAGCCCTAGATGGGTTGGAAAAGCATTAATGACCCATTCTATGGTCATTTATGCTCTGATGGTGTCAAGGTACCCCAGAAGAAGTCCCATCTACTCCACAAGTTATATCATAACCCCTGGAGGTCTCCTGAGGTAGTTTCTTAAGACCATGAAGCCCCTTGCTTGATGAAGAAGTCCTAAATATGTCCTTCGACCCACATTTGGTGATTTGATGACCCTACAACCCTAGTTGGGGTCGTGGAGCTCTTGTGTGATGATGATGACCTTGTATGGTCCTTGGCAGGCTATGGAACACATGAAGCTCTTAAAAGATTTTGGAAACCTTTGATGAAGAACCCTAACCTCTTGGACATGCTAATGAAGCTCATAATTATTAATACAAACATTAGATAAAATATATAGCAGCTCCCAAACAAGTCGGCTCCATCAAAGTGTTAATATTTAATTTAAAATTTTTAAATTGTTGAGTCGTCTCCAAATTCAAATTAAATATAGCAGGTTGGCCCCGAAATTATGGTGAAAATTTAGTATAAATACCCTCTCAAATATTCACTTTTCCATGGTGAAATGTCGGTGGAATTCTCTGAGATTTTTTGGGTGTCTACTGAGGTGAGCTCGCTAGCCTGACTGGGGCAAGGAATTCGCTGGCTGAGGAAAAATTCGTTGAAGGAGCAGTGTCTCTGGGAAATTCGTGGGAGCAGCAGTCTGAAATATCTTCTTTTTGGTCTTGAACTATATATCCAACGAAGCAAAGGAGCAATCCAAAATTTGTAGCAGCAGTCAAGTCTGTGGTTTATGACTATTGGAGGGTTTTCATAGCCTCGGATTGTAGAGAAGTGGGAGCAGTCTCGAATATGCAGCAGAAGGTGAAGTTTAACATCTCTTTCTTCAACCTTCAAATAGTCTGAAGATCCAAGTTTTGAATCCTTCTATCCAAATATATTGTAGCAAGTGATCTCGGTGGTGACCAGCAGTAAAGTTTTTTTTTAAGCTCAGAAATTGACCAGCAGCAGAGGGTTTACACAGTCCGAGTTCTTTTGTAGACAGTTCAAAGTTTGATTATGACTTAAGGTCATCCACACAGTCTAAGTTTGAGGTCTTTTATAGTATATTTCCAAAGTCTGAGATTGTTGTGTTTGGGCAGACATGCACTAAGTGTGAAGACTTATGTTGATACTCCAATAATGATGATGAAGACTTGAATTGAAGCAGTTGTGGCATTGACACTTGTGCAAACTTGAGGACACCCAAGGTTGATCTCTGCAAGTGTAATGACATTCAGAGTTTTAGCAGCCCTTCAGTAGTTGGAGAAGAAGTCTCTATTCACAGTAATTACATATCAGCAGTTTGAGCCTCGAGGTACAGTGGCAATGTTAGAAGACTGTAGTTTGATGATACCTCAGTAAATAACACAGTCACGAGCTTGTCTTTGCAAGGTATTTTAACTACTGTGCAAATAGTGATATATGCATAAGATGATTACACAGTGACTTATTCAATATACAATGATATGATGCTTATACAGTGGCCTATTTACCATACAGTGGAATGGCACTCATACAGTGACCTTGTTAGCATACAGTGATATAATGATTACACAATGACTTGTTAGCATACAGTGAGATGATGATTACACAGTGATTAGTTAGCATACAGTGGTATGATTATTACACATTGACTTATTCATCACACAGTGAGATGATGTTTACATAGTAAAATGTTTAGCAATGCTCAGTGATGACATATATGCTCAGAGGTATACAATGATGTGCTAGAGAAGTTTACACTATTGTATGATAATGAAGAGGGGAAGTGATCACTCTAGGATACATATAGATCTTAGTACATAGAGAAGAATTCAAAGGATGTAAAGGAGGCACTCTATTTGTGCATACAATATTTTGGAAGCATTGTCATCAAAAGTCCAGAGTCAACGATCTTAACTGAGCTTGAAAAGAGCTTGGAGATCCTTGGAGCTTAAAAGATGACAGCCCTAGTTTCTTGAAGAAGTTGACAGTCTCTTGTGGAGAGGTTTGGAACCCTAGGATGATGAGTGATGAGCAGTCCCGAGTTTGACTCCAAGTCTAAGGTAGATGACAGTGGTGGAGACACTGTCTGAATTGGTCCACAGTGCAAGCTTGTATGCACAATCAAGCGTGAAACACATCTAAATGTGTCTGTAAGAACATAGTTCAGACTTAGGATTTGGATGGGGTCTTTCTCAGCATGTAGACAAGCCCAAATTTCTTCCACAGTTTAAATTTTGATGCTTCCAAGTCCAAGGCTGATACACCGTTCAGTTTGACATGTGTGTTGGGGTTTAGTTTCCTGGAAAGAGGTATGCATGTATACACAGTCCATGAGGTTGAAAACACAAATCTTGAACATTGACAAAAGATGACAGGCCTAGCTTATGAGGTTAAGTGTGGAGTGTGATTAGTCCAAGGTTGAGTTATCCTAATGACAAGCTAAGACATGACAAGGTATGTATGACAATGATAACTTCAGTAAAAGACATGAATCAACAATGAAGAGAATTGATGGCATCTCTGTGACTGTATTGAAGACTTCCTTGATGACTTGATATGCTCAGCTCTGTCAAGTTATGATCAGTGATAAAGTGAAGAAGACCATGATGATGATGACAGTATTGACACAACATATTTCTTGTGGTGCATAAACAATACACCTACAATAGACTGACATGACAGAGTTGGTGAATGTAAGATATGCTATGATGTGATGATGCATGTAGACTAACATAATTATTGATGATGTTGACAAGCAACAAAGTAAATTGATATTATGATGGTTGGATGATGCTGACAGCAATTTGATGGACAGTATGTTGTATTCATGGTTATGGTCAGAATGATGTGCCTGACAGAATGATGATGAACAACTGATGAGAGCAGTAGTGAAGATTGATGATCAGTGATAGGAGTTGTATGATGACTTGACAGTGAGCAGCGTTGATGATGAGCAGATGAGCATGAGCAGAGACAGTTGACAGCAGATTAAAGAGACAAGTGATTGATGAGATAATGTGACAGTAAGCTTTATTTGTAAAAGCAAGCTTGTCTTGTTTTTGATGTTAGGATACCTCAAACCCTTCTTAGAAAGGTCTAATAAAACCAGGCAGGGTCCTGGATACAGAGTAGGTTCTCTTCATATCAGTAGGTGCTGATTTTACCTCGCGGTTGTAGCTGAACCAAAACTAATATAAAAAAAGATTACAAATTTATATGGTGTTGTGCTCTTTTGTGTTATGTTTCTTGATGATTCAAATGCTTATGATATGTTTGTGAAATGATTATGAGATTGGTAGAATGATGAATTGGTAGTTAATTGTGACAAGCTAAGAAAAGTTTTAAAATTGGATTCACACTGATTCACCCCCCCTCTCAGAGTCTAACACCCACAAAACCATAGTTGTCTCCTCTGAAGTTGTTTCTTTTTCAGTTTTTTTTTCTTCCTTAACTTCAGGTTTATTTAGTTGAACATCCAATAGTTGATTTACAACTAAGTTCATAGAATTGATCTATTGAGGACAACTTTTCTCAGAGTGAGGTTGCTGGTGAAAAGTACAAAAATGATCCATACCAACTTTGGTGAGGTTCAACACAAAAGATTTATTAGGTGGGGGTTGGGGTGGACTATTTTCTTCTTTCTTCTTGAAAATTTGTCTAAAGGGTTTTCTAGAAGAACTTGCTTATTTATCTTTCTCTAAGTCAACAATATTGTTTGAGATTTTTTGTACCATATTAACCACATTATCTAATTCATTCGAACATTCTTCTTTGGGCTTTATCAGCAATAAAGGATTCTTATTAAAAGTTTTTACATCTGGATCCATGGACTGTTTATGTATGCCTTCGAGTTCTTCTTCCACTTTCTTATCTTATTCATAGGTTTCCAATAGTGAGGGTTTTACTGACCTTTTCACGAACATTTCTATCTTAGGAGAAAGTGCTAAAGAATAGTATTCCATTAATGTTTCTTCAGTAGGCATTATAGCAGCACTAAAATTATTCAAATGGTGAGCAAACCTATGATTAAATTCAAGCACTTTCTCTTTTTTGTCCATATTTAGAGAAATTAACTCTTTCATTAGAGTAGTCGTGGTTCTTTGTCGTCCAAACTTGTTCTTAAAAAATCTTTCAAACGTATTCCAGTTTATGATTGAATTCACTTGTAGACCGAAATAACATGACGTTGCCTTTCCTTTAACAGTATGTGGAAACAATCTACATACTACATCTTTGTGCTCTCCTGCTGATAAAACTTCAAGGGCTAAGAAAAAACTTTGTAAATGATCATGCACATCAATGCCCTTTGTAGGGTCAAAATTGGGTAATGAATTCTCAGGATGTGCAGGTAAATTGTGCAATGGAGCAGCCAAGTTAAGAGGGGTTCTTCCTTTCCAAGCTAGTGGTGGAGGTGGCTGATTAGCATTTGGATTTACAGGTGCATTTCCAGCTACATTCCTAACCATGATTCGAGGTGGAGATTGAGGTGGAGATTGAACAGGGGTTCAAAAAGGTGAGTGAGACGGGGAATCAGGTCCCAAATGATCAAGAGGTTGGACAATCTCTTGCAAGGTTAAATCTACTAGCTCTTCAAAGTATCTCACTAACAATGAATCTTCTATGAAAGGGAATTCTTTCTTATGAGCCTATCTTGTAGGTAATTCAGGGATGTTTGGTAATCCTCCAAGATTCTTTGCATACGACCTTGTAATTCTTCTCATATCGTTAACTATTTCGAGAGAAATAGGGTAAAGGAACTCGGGATCAAATTTTCTTTAAGGACTGGGGTCCTTGGGCAGAATGGTTTCAAAACTGTCACCGATGAAATATTCTCGATAAAATGGATTTCCTGGGCCAACCATGCACTGGCGGCCCTCCTTCTAGTGCCAAAAAATGCTAATGCCTAGAAAAATCCCAGGTACCGATAGTAGGGATTTTCCCTAATAACCGTTCCCAAATAGATCATTTAATTTTTGGTATGGGGAACCCGTCCAGTTTGTGGTCTGACTACCGTAGAGTTAAGGTGAAAATTTTAAATCTCTTTTATCGGTTGCGGCCCGATCCACCGTTTATGTATTTTATCTTTTAAGTATGGAATGCAAGTGCCTAATATTAAATGCAAGTAACAGAATAGAACAGCTAATCTATTCTAACCTATCCCCGAGGAGCAAGATTGATAAAAAATAGAAATGAACGATGTACTATGTGGTTTTCATAAACAATTCTACAGGTAGATGATAAATCCAAGATACATACACAAAAAAAAAATTAACATAGAGATATCTCCAAGATATTAAAACATTCATCATTCATTGTTGCATAAGATTCATCACATATTGAAAAATCAATCATAACTCAGAAGTAGTTTAGAAGGTTAGGAACAATCTCACAGATTGTATATATTGCTAAACAAGAAATAGTTCTCCATTAAGCTTTACACGACATGCTTTGAGACTTATGCAACACCCTCTCCGGCAAAATTTCATCTTCTTCATTATAAAAGGAAATAGTTCTTCTTACAGTAAGCTTCAGCAACTATGCTAGTGAAAAGTCCTTTCTACATCTACTTTACCTATACTTATACCAATTAAAAATGATTCTTGAGTTTCCCCAACCTTTTGGACTTCCTCGACTCTTCATTTACAACTTTTTTCTTTTAGTGCATTACTAAAAACTAATAAATACAAAATCGTATAATATTTAGCTAGTGAATAAGACAAAATTCAAATGGGACTAGCTGGTGTCTTAATAAAAATGCCCCATGCTTGTGCTTCTTCACTGATGACCCTATATTCTGTAGGCTCGAGTACACACACTGCCACTTCATGCTTTAATAGCTGGGACTCAATTTCCTTCACTTTAGGTACATTCTGCCTCAAATATTCATCTAACAAGAGCTTGTGTCCTGAATCTTGGAGAATATAGATCCTGATGTCTTCCTCACTAACAGCCTTGAGCTTGGATATGCTTTCTTCTCCTTTTAGCAGCCTCTCTTGCAATTTATTCAGGTGTTCCTCCTTGACTTGAAAATCTTGGTCTAGGGCTCCTGTTAGAATCATGTATTGGTTGTGAACAAGATGTATGACTTTGTATAATTCAACACACTTTTCAATGGTTGTGCTTAATCTGATTGTTGTTCTACACCCGAAATTCAATATGGCTACCTCCATATTAAGACTTCCTGTAGACTTCTAAGGCATATTAGCTGGAAAGGTTGAATGGGTTCCTATCCATGTTAATTATTTTTTTACAAGCCCAAGCACCTCTGATAATCTTTTCTGGAATTCTGATGAGCTGAGCGCTGGTTCTTTCAATTTGTCCTCAATTTGTGTAACTCTATACATCTCCCCTACAAGACTTAGCAAAAATGAATTTATCTCTTTTTGCAGCATCAGGGTTTGATTCTGGAAAGGAGTGATATCCATCTGTTTCTCCTTCGCCACTTGAAGTTGTTCTCTTAGTAACATATTTTGAGCTTCTAGCTCTTCTATTCTCTTGTTCGGCGTAGCTCCTTTCTACTCTGCTTCTTCAACCTGCTTCTCAAGATATTTTTTTCTCCTTCAATAGTATTTATTGATAATACCAGGGAATCCTTGTCCGACTGTAAAATTTGGCATGCCTCCTTTGACTTCTCAATCTCACTGAGAATATCTTCATGCTTCCTCTTCATACTTTGTCCCTTGCCTCTTTCCTTCTTCAGAGTTTCCTTCATTTGAACAACCTTATTCTTATATTATTCTAGATCAGTCATAATTTTATCCACATTATCTTCATGTGCAAGGGCTAAGGACACACCTTCCCTTGCAAGAAGTCTTGGATCCTTGTCAGTCCCATGGATGATTGTTTTCTCAGTCACCATGATTCCTTGCTTTTCCCAAGTGTCCACCTTCTTCTCATTTCTCATGACAATCCTTTTCTTACCTTTGTCATAAAAAATTGTATTTCGATCGGCTACCTCCTACTCTTGAGATGGGATGAAAGGGATTAGTTCAATCCTTAATGTCGGAGCTGGATCTCACATGGCTGTGCTACTAGATGAGACATATTATTCCAATAGATCCTGATAAGACTGAGTATTCTATGAATTTGCACGATCTTGTTCTTCCTATTCTTTTTTCTGTAGCTCTTCAGCTGCTCTCTCTGCCAGGTCTCTTTCTCTGTCAGTTGCTTCCATTCTTAACCTTTCATCCTCTTCTTGCCTTTTCTGGGACTCTTCTTCTTGATTCTTTTTCTCAGCTTCTTCTTTGTCTCTCCTTTTCTCAGCTTCTTCTTCTTCTAACCATCGTTCTTATTCTTGTGATAGTTTGACTACCTCTTATTCCCTTTTCTTAGCAGCTTCCTCTTCTTGTTTCTTCTGTTTCTCAACAAATTTTCCCTTACCACCTATGGTCATTATATTTTTCTTGAATATCTTCCTCAAGGCTGTCATATTTCATTCATTGTAGAATATTTCTTCATCTTTATCCCAATAATACGCATATTCAAAATGTACTGCTGCAACAGAACAATAGTTAGCAACCTTATCCTTAGAATCATTCCTATGAAAACTTATCTCTCCAAAGTGGAAGTACTCTAACTCCTTTACAAAATCTGGTGCACTCTTTACTTTTGAGAACTTATAACTTCCTACATAGAATGGGAGCAAGGGGGTATACATCCTTCTTCGTATCAAAAAGGAAATTATCAACCCCATCAATGTAAATTTTCCTCACTACTTCCTTGTGAACAACATAATCCATGGCGTATCTTGGTAAAAGAGAAGGGGTCCTCGTTCCACCAAACACCCTTAGGTATAGGCCTTCTTTTGTCAGGTAGTAATGACCATTATCCTTTACAATCTTCAAGTATTATTCAGACATGCAATCACATTCAGTTAGGAAGGTTAAGATGTATAGTGGCATTATGAAGTATTCACAAATACTCTTATTATGGTTGAAATATTTGTGTTCCCAAAACAACTGATATGCAGCATAGGCATGAGTTCTGGTCTTATCCCATTGGAACTTCAAGGCTGGGAATGACTGTGTGCACATAATACAATTGATCAGAAAAGAGCTCATATAGAACTTTGAATTCTTTTGTGAGACTCCTCCCAGTGCTGCACTTATGCATGAGGACAAACGATTAGATACTATATTGGCCCAGTTAAAAATGGTGCCCTGAGTGGCCACAAAGAAAATCACTAGTACCCAGCTCAGTTTGTATTTCTTTCCATTTGCTTGTCCAAAGATCCTGTTAAACATTAATGTTATCAACCTATAAGGAGTGCGGAGGTGCGTAGTTTTATATTGCCCAGAAGGCCTTGTATGAAAATGCTTCCCAGGAACTATCATTCTTATGACATTGTCCAAAATATCCAGGTCAAGTCCCTTTAACCATTCTTCCATTAGATAAATCTGGGGTGTGGGTAACTTGTAGGCCTAAGCTGCATAAGTTGGGCTATAAGCAGTATAACCTTGTCCTTCAGTATTTGACGAAATCATTTTTGTTACATCAGCGTTCAGGAGGATCCAACCTATTACTTATGCACATGGAAAAATTTCCTCTTGTGGAAATTGAACCCAGGTGTTAGAACAATTACACTCACAAAAATTGCCAATTACACACAAAGGAGACTGAATATGGAGCAGAACAATAATTTGTATTGAATAAGTGTACAATAGCCAACCTTGTGAAGTCATAGGCTTCCACAATAAATAATTACATGAGAGATTCTAATGCATTGGGATGCCATTCGAATTAGTCAAAAGCAGGCTTACTAAATCTAGTCAAATCCCCCATAGGTGCATAAAGCAGTTTCCAAATCTGCCTAGGAGCTCATGAATTGGAAAAATCAATTAGGAAAGCTAATAGGTGATGGAAGGACAACTCATACATGCTTTTATTAGGAGAAAAGAGAGGAGGATGATGAGGGTAAAAAAACAAGTCAACTTCACCTAGTCATACTTTCCCAATTGCCTTAAAACTCAGTAAAAGAAGCAATAAAGTAGAAAAAGCAGATATATGCTAGGGGGGTTCAGGAATAAAGTAGAATTGATTCCAAGAGGTTTTCCAAGCACTCCATGACTCAGTTTTAGAAAGTTTGACCATCTAGGACATGTGGAGGACAACTTGCATAGAGTGGAATATGGAAACTAGGCAAATAAGACAAAAATGTATTAATTAATGTCTAAGGTAGCTAACTATGGGTTGATTATTCTAACAACCCCCCTTAAGCCTGAATTATGAGTAAAATATCAGAAAATTATAGGGCCTAGCAACAATGCTTAGTCACTCTTTACATACTGCATGTCCATTTAAACAAGGAAAGAGGCAAAAACCCAGTGGGAAAAATCCTCCCTTAAACATGGACAATAAAACAAAATTTGAAAATCTTGTCATCAATCATGTTTCACAGCATGATCAGAAATCCCTAGCAGTGATTTGAGATTGCTGAAAGTCTTCTCACAAAAAACTTTGGTGAAGATGTCTACTACTTGTTCTGAAGATGAACATAAGAGTAGGTGAATGGTGCCATCATGCACAGGCTGATTGATGTAGTGCATATGGATCTCAATGTGTTTGGTTCTCTGTCTCTGAACTGGATCATTGCATATTCGAATGGTACTCTAATTATCACAATAGATAGTAGTTGAGTATTCTAGTTCGAAGCCACACTCACCAAGTAACCCCTGCAACCATAAACATTGAGTCGCTGCATTTACAACTCCTCTGTATTATGCTTCTGTAGATGAGAGTGCAATGGCACTCTGTTTCTTGCTTGAGCAGCTGATTGGTCCTTCAGCAAGCATGAACACATATCCTAATGTTGACTTTCGATCTATGTTATTACCTTCCCAATCACTGTCAGTAAACCCAATCAAATCAAGATCAGATTTAGCTTTGTAGAAGATCCCATGAGTCCTTGTTCCCTGAACAAAGTTAAGGATCCTTTTGGCTGCTCTCCAATGGAACTCATGAGGCTGATCCATGTATCTTGAAGCCACACTTACTGCATAAGAATTATAAGGTTGAGTATGTGTAAGGTATAGCAAACACCCAATCAGTTTCCTATATAGTGTATTATTTACCATAGGAGAAGAACCTGCTTCTTCAAGCTTAACTCCTGAAAGGAAGGGAGTCTTGTTTGGGTTGCAATATTTCATGTTGAACTTGTTCATAAAATCCAAAGCATACTTTTACTGATGTACTTTTATAACATGTTTGGTTTGATCAATCTCAAGACCCAAGAATTGGCTCAATAACCCCAAATCAGTCATAGAAAATGCATGGTTCATTGCATCCTTCAAGGAGGCAATTTCATCCTTTGAGTTTCCTGTAATGAGAAGGTCATCCACATACAATACAATAATCATCAAAGAACCATGAATCAGCTTCAAATAAACATTAGGATCAGACTTGCATCGAACAAAACTCAATGATAGCAGAAAGCCATCAATCTTGGCATACCAAGCCCTGGGGGCTTGCTTAAGCCCACACAATGATTTCTTTATCCTACACACAAGAGATGTATTAGTAAAAAATATTGAGGCTGCTGCATGTAAACCTCTTCAGTAATATATCCATTCAGGAAAGCACACTTCACATCCATGTGCTGTACCTCCCAATGCTTTGAAGCTGTAATGGCTAAGGCTAGCCTGATGGAGTCCATCTTTGCCATTGGTGCAAAGGTCTCATTGTAGTCTATACCATGTACCTGTGAGTATCCCTTGGATACAAATATTTCCTTATATTTCAAAGGTGAACCATAAGCATCAAACTTAGTTTTGAAAACCCACTTACATTGAACTAGCTTCCTCCCTAGGGGAAGATCAACCAGCTCCCAAGTGTTGTTCTTCTGGAGTGAGCTGAATTCTTCTTTCATGGCCGTTTTCCATATTGGATCATGTGCTGCATATTCATATGTATATGGGTCTGATTCAACCATCAGATATCATTTCTCTGCAAACAAAGGATCTTTAATACACATGGCACTCTCAAATTGAGATCTAGTCCTCCTAGAATCACTAGGATTTCCAGCTAGTTCCCCAGATGCAGGAATGGTCTTTGCTGCCCATTTTGGTCTTGTAGGAATGTTAGGATCTGAAATTAAATCATAATTATCAGAAATATCATAATCAGCAAACTCATTTATCTCTTCGCTTACATTCAGTGGTTCTGGTGCTGAAGAAGACTCCCCAACTTCAAGTACTGCTAAAGGCTCTTCTTGGAACTGAACACTCCTTTCAATGAAGGATTTGTTTGTGCTCAAATTGGTCAGCTATTACCCTTTTGAATATTAAGAGTACACAACAAATAGACATTCTTGGCTTTGGGGATGCAAATCCTTCCTCTTTTCTGTTGGAATTCTAGCCCAAGCCCTTGAGCCAAAAATCCTGAAATGGTCACATATGGCTTGTGCCCACTCCATGCTTCGAAAGGAGTCATACCATCAAGTTGTTTATGAGGCACCCTATTATAGATATAGGCTTCACAATTCATAGCTTCGGCCCAAAAATTTTGTGGCAAAGTCTTAGCATCCATCATACAGGTTGCCATCTCTTCAGTGATCTGTTCTTCCTCTCAGCAACACCATTTTGATGTGGTGTGTAAGGTATAGAATGCTGCATCTGAATACATGTATCTGCACAATATTGAATGAACTCATACTTTACATACTCACCACCATTGTCATATCTGAGGACCTTGAGTTTCCTCCCAGACGTTTTTCAACCAAAGCCTTAAAGACTTTGAAGAGGCCAAAAACTTCATACTTATGCTTCAGGAAGTAAACCTAGCAGTACCTAGAAAAGTCATCTATGAATGTAAATGCATATTTGTCCTGACTCATTGACATATGAGGAAATGGGCCAGCAACATCACTATGGATCAACTCAAGAGGTGTAGAGGTTCTCTCATGACTAGCTTTCTCAAATTTATGCTCTGGGTGTCGTCTTAAGATGCAACCTTGACAGAATCCTTTGGAAAACTTAATCTCTGGTAACCCTATGACCATTTCTTTTTCACTAAGATCAGAAAGATACTTATAGTTAAGATGGCCAAATCTTTCATGCCAAAGCTTGCTTGCCTCATTAGCATGAATCAGAAGAGTAGAGGGGTTTGAGTAGGGTAGGAAATGTGAGAACATGTATACCTTTGAAGTGTGATTTACAACTCCTTTTGCAATGAATTTACCACTTGAGATCTCTGTGATCTCAAATTCATTAGGGGAGAATATGACCTTCTTTGGAGACCCTTTGTGGGTCATCTGATTCACTGACAAGAGGTTAGAGGCAAGACCTGGAACATACAATACATTGCTGAACTTACCATGGTCAACATCAATCCTCCCTTTGGCCAAAATTTCAGTGAGAGAGCCATGTCCTAGTACTATTTGTGGACCTTTCAACATGTCAAGTGAGGTGAATGCCTCCTTGGTCAAAACCATATGTCTTGAAGCTCCGAATCAATGATGAAACTAGGTGAGCTTAATGTACCAGCAACCAATGCATGAACTCTCTCTTTGTCTTCTGAATTTGATCCTCCTTCCCTCTTCTTTGAGCTATCAGGAAGGGAGATGCCATTCTTCTCTAGGAGTTGGGTCCGCATGTCAATTTGCTTCTTCATGCAGGAGCTTTTAGGATGATTTCCCTTACTGCAGTATGCGCACTTGCTCATTTCTACTTTGTTCTTCTTCTTCTGGGGGTTCTTCTTGGAACCTTGGGGCTCCTCTGGAGACTTGTTCTTGTCTCTCTTTTACTTAGGTGTCTTCTTAGCTTTCTTCTTGCCTTTTGAATCCACCCTCGAATCTCTAGCAACCTGAGCTTGGTCTTTGGAAGGTTTGATGGTGCCCATCATTACCAGTTTATCTTGTTCTTGTGTGAGAGATTCCATGAACTCTGCAAGTTTAGGAATTTTCTAGGATCGAGCTATCAACTTGGTGGCATGGAAGGTTGAAACAAACACTGAATAGTCAGGTCCAAGCTTTGAGAGTATGGCCAAAACCAGTTTCTCCTCCTTCTTTTCAATTCCACACTGTTTTAGTTGCAAAACAAGGGCTTTAAACTTGGAAAAGTAGAGTTGCAGGGATTTGAAGCTACTGGGACTCAAGGATATCAATTCATTCTCAATTTGATGTCCTCTCATTTCATTTGTTTTACCAAAAATATCAACAAGATTCTCCCACACTTCATTTGGTGATGTCTATCCATCATGATGGAAAAGGAGGTCTCTGGATATGCTCAGACATAGGAGACCATAGGCCTCATCCCTCCTGTTGTGCCATTTAATTTTCTCTACAGCTGCATTGGGCTATGCTTCTGTTGCCATAGTCACTCTTTAGAGGCCTTTTTCTCTCAACAGTATCTCCATCTCTACTTTCCATTCAAATAAATCAAATGGAGTCAAGATGATCTTCTGAGATTGATCCATAGCTTAGAAATTGTCCCTTTAGTCAGCAGAATGCTCCCAGTCAATGATGTTGAAACTACAATAACAATATGGAAGGAGAGAAATCAATATACAAAGGCTCTAATACCATGTGGAAATTTAACCCAGGTGTTAGAACAATTACACTCACAAAAATTGCCAATTACACATGCAAATTACACACAAAGGAGACTGAATATGGAGCAGAACACTAATCTGTATTGAATAAGTGTACAATATCCAACCTTGTGAAGTCATAGGCTGTGACAATAAATAATTACATGATATATTAGAATGCATTGGGATGCCATTCGAATTATTCAAAAGCAGGCTTACTAAATCTAGTCAGATCCCCCATATGTGCATAAAGCAGTTTCCAAATCTGCCTAGGAGCTCATGAATTGGAAAAATCACTTAAGAAAGCTAATAGGTGATGGAAGGAAAACTCATACATGCTTTTATTAGGAGAAAAGAGAGGATGAGGACGAGGGAAAAAAACTAGTCAACTTCACCTAGTCATACTTTCCCAATTGCCTTAAAACTCAGTAAAAGCAGCAATAAAGCAGAAAAAGCAGATATGTGCTAGGGAGGTTAAGGAATAAAGTAGAATTGATTCCAAGAGGTTTCCCAAGAGCTCCATGACTTAGGTTTAGCAAGTTTTACCATCTAGGACATGTGGAGGACAACTTGCATAGAGTGGAATATGGAAACTAGGCAAATAAGACAAAAATGGATTAATTAATGTATAAGGTAGCTAACTATGGGTTGATTATTCTAACACCACTCATGTGGAAACCTTCATGATCGCTGACCTCTCTATATTGGCATATATTGGTAAATCCTATAATCTTGTATCTAGGATGCTTCGATTGGTGATCATTTGGTATATTATCCCCCACTTGTACTCAGGTTTGATTCCCATGACAACTTTGGTATCTTCATATATAACTTCAACTCGCGTCGTGATCTCTATATCTGGATCTTTGTCTGCAGCTTGCACCTTATTTTCCCCCTTCCAAGGCATATTGCTATATAAAATACGAGGCTATTTTGATCATAAGACAACATGTTAGATTCAATCTATCCCAAAACATATAACCACAATTGATAAATTCTACAATAAACAGAACCAATTTTAACCAGAAATTTCTTTACCGAATCATCATAATGCGTATTGAACAAACTTTTGTTTCCACCCTAAAATGTGCTCTCTTGAAAATGAAAAAATAAACAATTGGCTTAAATATTTCTAGAGGTGGAATGGACATGGGTCACAGGAAAGGGTACTCTACTACACAACACTAAGAATCTCATCATGGTAACACAAATTTATGAGCATAATAACCTCAACACCTTTGATGGGTAAGAGAAAACACCCCAGGTTTCCCCAGATGAAAACCTATATGGATACCCAAGGTTTTCAACCTAAAGGAATATTTCCTCCCATGACACTCCCAAAAAATGCCCATTGTATCTGGCCAATGTTTGCAATCCCGCCACCCCTGCATTGGCAAAATGGAGGAGTGGTACAGATGACGAAACGCTCGTCTTTCCATAGCCTTCATTCTACAAATGACTATCAAATAAGTTCTCATGGCATAAGTTGGGCAATAATGGCTGGGGAAGGCAAGAAAACTAGAGGCCCTGGTTAAATCAAGAACAAAGCTTCACAAAAAAAATTATGACCCCAAAGTCTAAATACCCCCCACGAAAACGGGGAAAACTAACCCTACCAAGTCACTACAACATGAACCGCCAAGAAACAGGACAAGTAGTCAATAAGATCTTACCTAGCTATTGATATGACATGGAAAAAGCGTGATCTCTACTAGCTAGACTCGCTTAGTAGACTGACAGCTCCGAAGACTCCAAATGACCAACAATAACCGTAAAATAACTCCTTACAGGCTTAAATAGGATTAAAATGAGGGTAAACATATTATAAATGGGCCTTGGGCGAGAAACCCAGTTGGCGCAAATAGTCATATCGGGACTGATCTTGAAAGAAAATGCGAGAGCTTCAAATGGAAGATAGGAACGAGCCTGATGTTAATCAGGTGGATACAAAATAAGCTGCTGAAAAGGGTCAAAAGGATTAAAGATCCATCAGTAAGACAAACAACTAACACCCACACCATCATCAGAAGAATCTTTGAGAAGATATTGGTTATGAATTAGACTATGCATCCGAAGTGTCGACAAAAACTCAGAGACAAACAATAGAGACGGCTGGTGGAAAAACAAACTCTTCCACGAACATCAGAAAATGAAACAACAAGACGCCTCAATGCATCTGAAATACTGTTGATAATCAACTGATGAGCATCAGAAAATGTTTTTCGATACCATAGACCAAGGTACATCCGATGTATCAAGAATATTTTGTAAGACTTTCGGAAGCATAAGAAACAAATATTCGACAGGCCTTCGAACAACTCCTCTGATACATTGGATGAACTTCATGAGCTCGTTCGATGCATTGGGAGGAAAAAGAAGTTTTCTTTTGCAAAAAACTAATTCATGAAGCAACTTTTGCAAGGTAAAGATAGACTTTAATGGCTTTAAAAAAACTAGAAAGAGTAGGGGGCCCTAAAAAGTAAATTTTTTGGGGGGATGGTAGTTGTAGCAGCAACATATGGTTGTAGTATCATATAGTTCTAGATAGTGAGACTGTTGTAGTTCTAGATCTTCTTCCTCCTCAAAATCTATGCAGAATAAGTTATTCACATTGCACTTATGCCCATTAATATACTTTCTATAACTATTTACACAGATTCCCTTTGTTTTTATTTCGTCCACTTGTTGAGGTGTCAACCTTGTAGGTTGCGTTACGTCAAGGGGGAAACATTTCCCTCTCTATAGGTGTTAGTAGTATCCCTAGTAGAAGCTATATTTTTACTTTTGATTTTTCTTGTCAAACTAAAACAATCCTCCAATTATTTAGGTTCAAATAGATGTACCTTATGTTGGATTATCTCCTTTAAAGTTTCCATAAATAGATCCAACAAATCATCCTCTAAAACATTCTTCACTCTAAGGATCAAATTTTTAAATTTCTTAATGTGCTATGTAATTGGACCTCTTTTCCTAATATTGATCAATTGTCTAAAGTAGGTGTTTCTCTAATATCCCCATAGTATACTATTAATTCATCTATAAATACATACTATGAGACTATGGAGTCCTTTTTACGATCACAAAACCATTGGTACCACAAAAATTGATTAGGTTATAAATACAAGGATGCAATAGTTACCTTTTGTAAATTTAGCACCTTGTTTACATCAAATAATTTCTCCATGTGGAATATTCATGTTATGGGATCATTACCATCAAACTTATTCATATATATCTTGGGAATGAAGTAGTTCCTTGCTCACAAGTTGAACCAATGATTAAGTGGATGTTGGAGTAATGAGTGATTAGGTGTTTCATACTTAAGGCTCTTGTTCTCTGGGTATCGCATAATTTTATCCTGAGGTGATTATGACTTCATCATATTTTTCTCCTTATCATATTCTTGAGGATTTTACCTTTGGTTAAGTAGGCCACTTATATACTTCACAAGTTCCCCCCTCATGTTTTCAAGGTTCCTTTTTATATACACTTTGAATGTTTGGAATTCATCCTTATTTACCATATTCATGATGTCCACCTAACTTATGATTTTATTTTCAGTGTTATCTACTCTTTCGGTAATCTTGGACACCCCAAAGTCCACATTACCAAGCTTGTCTCATGTCATGGCTGAGCCTTTAAAAGTTTTAGCAAGTGTAAACATTTTTTCTCCACCTCTTGTTATTTGATCCCACTAATATTTACTAGATGTATTGTTTATTTATTATACATCACACCCTTTAAATAACCCAAAGCATATATCCCAATCAAAATTTATGCAAGTTTCATGTTAACATACCTTTAAAAAACCTAGTTTGTAGGTTGGCTTGTTCACCAACCTTTCTCCTGAATTATATCTAAATTTCAGTCCTTCCAACGAGTATGAAATTTCATCCTATAGTATCCTAGTGTGTCTTATTTGTAATTCCATAGGCTTGACCAAATTATGATGTTCCAAGATAAAATAATGGTAACTTTCACTAAACATGTTGTTTTTGTCTCTTACAAGAGAGTGAAATCATACAACTTGACACATCTCTGATTTTCCTATTATGATTTTGAAAATTTCACCACAAACACTATGGTGTATATTATGTTTTATTCAATAAGTGGAACTCAATTTGGATCTATCAAGCTTCATATATAATCATTTTACCTTGAGCACTTGATTGAGACTAGTTTTTGGACTAGTAAAAAACCCTAACTTCCACATATTATAACTCCAAATTCAAAATGAAATAGGACCTATATTTTTATAATAGGTATTTCATTATTCCTTTTAAGGTTCCTCCAAATTTACTTATCTTAAAAATCCTTGAAAAAATGTTACAGGGAAAATGGATATGATACCAAATGTTATGCACCAAATTCTCAAAATAGCCTAAAATTAGAAAGAGAGAGTAACCCAATTCCTTGATAATTAAATAAAAAGATGAATATCAAGCATATTTTAGGGTGCAACCTCCTTTTACAAAGTATGAAATTCACAATATGAGATGATATTATCTCTAAATAAGCCTTGATTAGTATATATATGAGAATGGTTATAATTACAATCGACAACAATTACACTTGAGGTCATATCCAACCAATAAATAAAATACTAATACAATAGTATAAATTTAATGTTACAATATCTAGGGATTAATACCCATATTTATATTCCTTTAAAAAAACCCATTCCACTACTAAATGAGAATACCCATAGGTTTACAACTCTAGGATCCCCTTTTCCATAACTAACCTTACTAGAATTAGGGCTTCCTTATCCTCTTCCATTTTATTTATTACATACCTTAAAATACATGAAAAGGAAAATTGTTGGTTCTCTAAAATAAAAAATACTCATCCCTCTTTTCATGTTCTTGGGTTTCCTTTAGAGGATCCATAAAAAATCCACCAAGGATTCTCTGTGACTATGTACAACTTAGTGATCTAACTCAGGGATTTTACAATTATCTCTTTCCTAATACCATAAAAGGATATTTAGTTTTCTTGAAGACCAATAAGGGGTTCATCAAATCCCCCTCAAATAACATCTCATTTATTGATCTCCATAGGTCCTAATACATAATTAAATGGATGAGTTCTAATTCACCTAAATGTTTGTTTTGTCTCCAAGGACTTGAGTATATCCTCCAAGGACTAACCTCTACAATAACCTATCCCCCCAACAAGAGTAATGGATGTATACTAAACTTCCATATATAAGTAAAACATCATAATCATATGAAATACACACTCAAAAAATATCTATACATAGAGCACCAACGTGGACCCTCAAAGGATATTTTGGGAAAATTTTTCCACATTAAAACATACTTTTATATGGACATTCACAAAAAATAAGTACTTTAATGGTTACCTGATATTACATACCCTTTTCCACAACCAATGAATGATTTCATCCTATCCATTAGTCAACATCACCTCACACCATAACTTAGTTGTGTAGAAACCTCCTACAAGGTTTTTATAAAAAAATGATTTAATCCTTCTCCTTTTTGAGAGTAACATCACTCATTATAAATATTTTTGTGAAAGCATCCCTCTCCACTTCTTCTAGATCCTCCAGGCCTATATTTGATCAATTCATCCAACCTCATTTACAAAACAAATGGCCTTTTAGAATGCTTGTATGTACCAAATCTGTTCTATTAAGGGATCATAAATTAGTAGTGAAAAGTTAAATATACAACCTAAATTAATTGCTACTATCAATCCAATGATCCAACCCCGATTTGATATTTCTAGAATCTTATCCATTCCAATCAAACCAATTCCTATTAGCAGAAAATATTGATCCAAATCATTCTATACAATCAAATCATTGTCAAAAATTTTGTTTGGGACCTCGATATACTTTAAAACTAATAAAATGATGAATATATTTTTGAATAACAACTTATGTTCTTCAACTTGATCCAAAAATCACTTTCAATAAAATTTTACTAGTAAGTTATTTTAAAGAATGAAATATATTCTCGAGTCCTCAACCTCCTTCCTTCTTAGGTTTTATTGACATATCCTATCTAAATAGTGACATCTGTTTTTAACTCTTTATAGTCCAATAAAAAGTAAAATATTCTTCTTGATTTTGTGAACAATTCCTTTAAGATATATGCCAAAGATTTCCAATAAACATGAATAGCATGAAATACTAGTTTAAATAAGGTTAACCTACTATTTAAATATGAGAGACATCTAGTATACTATGAGGTAACCTTGTCATCAACTTTGTTGAGTACAAAAATCCAATGCTTTACTCATTAGGATTCAAATGACATCTTGGGTATTTGATTCCTAAGTAAAAATATATTTCTTGAAAGGAGATTAACACTTTCTATCTTGTTGTTTCCCCTTTTGGTATCATAACAAGTACCTTTAGAATTAGTATAACCACTACAAGGTAGACATCGATATCACACATGTCCAGTCAACAAGATTTCTCCACAAACATAGTTCCATTGTTCGATGAAACAAACTATGCATTCTGAAGCATAAGGATGCAAACATATCTGATGGATCTTGGGCTTGATATTTGGGAATTGGTCATGATTGGTTATACATCCACAATAAATTGAAAGATATAAGCGGCTATAAAGAATCCTAGTGAAAATAATGAAAAATTCATGAATGTCATCTTGTGTAGTGTATTAGAATCCAAGTTTCTCATTGTGATGCATTGTAAACCAACGAAAGAAATTTGGGACAAGATTCAAAATATGTATGAAGGCGATGAGAAGGTTAAGAAGGAAAAGATCTAAACTCATAGAGAACAATTCACGAGTCTGAAAATGAAAGACACAAAAAATGTTGCATCCTATCTTCTCCATGTGGATGAAATTGTCAACACCATTAGAGGACTTGGTGAAAAAGTTGAAGATCTAATGATTGCACAAAAGGTGTTAATGTCACTTCCCTTGATATTTGATGTCAAAGTTTTTGTTATTGAAGAAATGAATGATATTGATAAATTGACAATGGATGAATTACGTGGGATTATCATTACATATGAAATGAGGACGAAAAAAATCCATCAAATAAAGAAGAAACTTTCAAAGAATTAAAGAAGACAAATAATAGAGAACACAATCACATGATTGTTCTAGCTGTGAATCAAACATAGAGTGTAACACCCTAGTTTTGACCCCATGGTATTAAAAATTGTACAGGATGTAAATATTGTGATTAAACCATGGCAAGGAGCTCAATTCCAAGGCCCTTCCATCGAATTGGTGTTTTATGTATCGACGATCAAGATCAATTGAGATGGTTATAATGCTAGTCATGCACGGTATATTTTAAGCTATCATGTAAATATGAAATTTAATAAAATACCCACAACTAGTTATGCACTGCAACAAAAGAGATGGGGGCATGATTTCACAAGGAATAGGGAGGGGATTCATTCAAACCCCTGAGCCAATAGGTTAAGCCATATGTCGAGGGGAGAACCCTAAAGCTGTCAACTACCCTTTTTGTCCTCTACACTCAATCATTCAATGTTTCTAAAAGTTGGTTGGGGAAATTAATTCCTTGGGAAGAGAACAGCATGGCAGTTGATTTCATGCTTGAGAAAACCTGCAGCCTGGGGGAACCTGTATTCTTGATTATGGGGAAAGAGAGCACTATGAATGCATGCCCATTCCACTATCCTTATGCACACAGAACATTTGCTGAATAATCAATTCATTTTCAATCCCTACCCTCATGCAGATATTTTTCATCCCAGAGACATAACAAGAGCTAGCAAAGGCGTTAGTTTCTCATTTTGCAGTGTATCTCTTCATATACCCTTGGATGGAACCTTGTTTTTCTATATTAAAGAGTGGTTAGGAACCTTGGTTGTTTGTGTTATAGATTGGAACCCTGTTTTGTTATGTCACCTTGTGGTTTGCTGTTATGTGTACATTGGCTTCGGTCTAGACTGTATGCAAGACTTAGGGGTGGAGGAGGCCTAGAATTGGCTTGATAAACTTAGTGAAGAGAGGGAGCTCACAAAAAGATAAGAGTGGCTGGTTAATATTTTATGCACACCCTGAAGAGCACTGGAAGGGAAGGTATGGCCTGAGGGACTGTTTAGCAAAGAAGGGGATACTTTCTTGTGTTGGGTGTGTAGGTATTATGGATGGCAGGCCAGATAGATCTTGTGAAGGTTTCCCTAGCCCCGTGAATGAGCTCACTAGCTTAGAAATTATTCCTTTCCACTGCCTTAGTAGTATGATAAACCCAATCATAGATTGGCTTGGATGAACAGCCTAATAAAGCCAACTGTTAGTTGGATTGGCTGAGTCTTGATGTGCATTTTGGTTGTGTGTGTTTGAGTAGTTTGATAAACCCAACTACAGGTTGACTTGGCCATGTTTTGATGTGTTATCGCTATGTGTGAGCCTGCTATTCCCCATTTCCTTGTGGAAATCATGCCCAACTCAAGGGTGGACTTTATGTTGAGAGATTAATGAACACAACTGGCCTATGGTTGGGTGGAACGTTGCAACGACATAGCTAGTTGCGGGACAAATTCATATTGAATATAAGTATTCTTTGGTTATTTTTAATTCTGCAATGTATTTTCTTAGGAATTTTTATGAATGTGTTGAATTCTTTATAAAGATTCAAGCAAAGTTTACTGCTGTTATACTTTCATGCATTTTACATATGCACATGCTTCTTGGTTTCCAATGCATTTTTCTTAAGTTCATGGAGGCTAGAAGCATGGTTACACAATTAGAATGCATCTAAATTAAGTGTTTTCGCACTCGGAACCCGCATCAAAATGCGGAAGGAAAAAATAAAAAATCCAAAGGATAAAGGTAAGTATTTTGGGATTTCCGCACCCTGGATTTCTCCCGCGAAATGCGAAAGGAGGAAGGAGGAAATACGAAATCCAAAGGTGAAGGTACAGTATTTTTTGGGTTCCGTTACCCGAAGTCTTCCCATAGAATGTGAAACGAGGAAAGTGGAAAGAGTAAAATGAACCAATGACTATGTTGTAATTTGAGTTCCTCTCGTGAAAAGCAGAAGGCAAAAAGCGAGAAGGTAAGATGAACAATGGGTGATTTACGGAGTTCGGCCTGCCGCAATCCACATTGAGGAATGCAAAAGGCAGAAGGCGGAAGTTGGAAAGGTCCTGTGAAGGGAGAAAAGGAATTTTCTAACTGCAAAAGGAATCTGTTAAGGCTAGAATGATTGCTATAGGAGCATCTGAGCTTTAGAATGAATCATTTAGGATGTACGTGACCCATGACCATGTTTAAAGAAGAAGATTTTTTTTTAAATTTTATTTTGCATATCAGTCAGGTGTATGGGTACGTTACAAATTGGTATCATAGCTCCATCTTTCAACCCTATCACCTTTTGGTAATATCTAGTTCCCCCGTATTATGGAAAAACTTTGTTCTAACCGTAAAATTGTGATTGGAATAAATAGTTTGCAGAAGAAATACTACATCGAAACAATCGACAGGTAATTTATAAATTTATGAGATTAGTGTGCAGCTAACGATTGTGTTTATGGACACATTTTGCAGAATCATATCCACATCAAAAGGAAGCATTCCACCTAGTGCATCTTGGAAAAATTGGTCTTGGTTGGGACATGAGGATCAACAACATCAATGATGCGCATGATCCCTATGAGCTCGAGGAATAATACATGGGGGATAATATATGGGTTGAGAATGATGAGACAAAAACCAATGGAAGAAGATATCAAGAGACTCCCTTAGATATTGTAGCCACCATGAGAAGCCTAAGGGTGGGATTGCAAAGTTGCAGAGAAGACAATGAGAGGATGATTACAGCTTAAAAATCAGCTGAATGAAGCTATGCTATAGACTTTGGCAGACATCCAAAGGCATATAAAATATGGGCATCAGACAACAAATCCCAAAAGAAGTGGGAATAGTGCAAGAATAAATCCACACAAGAGGTCCATCATCTCTAGAAAAGGTCTTCTAGTTGATCATCTAACTCTGAAGAATCCATCGGGGGTTCAAGCTCCTCATCTCATAGGAATAAGGGAAAGATGCATTACTAGAACAATTCACATGGGGAATTTAAGAATACAAAGCCTCCTACATTTCATGGTGAGGTAAAGTACAGTCAAGAAGCTGAAGCTTGGCTTCTTGGGATGAGAAAGTATTTCCAAGTCCAAGACTACTCTAAAAATATGAAGGCAAGAGTAGCCATATTCAACTTAGGTGGAAGAGCATCTATTTGGTGGGAGCTCCATAGGAACGTGAAGAAGATCAATGAAAGAAATATTGTGTGGAAGCAGTTCAAGAAACATTCCAAGAATAAGTACATCCTTGGTAGGTACTATGATAATAAGATCAAAGAATCCCATGAGCTGAAATTGGGACAGTTGGCCTTGGAAGAATATGCACACAAATTATTGAAACTGTTGAGGTATGTCAGGTATATTTGAGATGATAAAGTGAAAATTCAGCGTTTTCTAAGTGGATTACCTTAGTGATATAAATATAGGATTGAGTTTGATGAACCTTGAACTATGGAAGAGGATATAAGGAAGGACATGTATTGCTATGACTAGAACAAAAGCATACATGATGTCGATAAGGCATGGAAGGACAAAAATAATGAGAATTTTGACCAAAGGAGGAAAGGTTTCAAACCCTCTCACTTCCGAAATCAGTAAAGGAATCCATCACAAGCTATGATTAAGCCAACTAGAATTATGGGAGACAAGCCAATAGATCCAAAGAAGACAAGAGAACCACTTCAATGTTGGGGACACAGAGGAGACCACATGCTTAGGAACTATCCACATCGGAATGGGAATGTAATTCAAGTTCACAACATCTAAGGAGATGAAACTGTGGGTCAAGTGGCAAGGACCATCCCTAGAATCCATGCAACACTAGAGGACCTCCAGGAAGATCATCAATCAACTGTGATTGAAGTTGAAGGTAAGATTGTTGAGAAATCTGTTTCTATTTTGATTGACCCTGGATCCACTCACAGTTTTATCACTCCTAAAATTGTTGATATTTGTGACTTTAAGAAATTAAAGCATAGAAAATCATGGTTAGTTCAACTAGTGATTGGAACCAAGAGGAAATTTAGTGAAGTGGTAGATAAATTTCCATTAGTCATGGATGGGATATCCACTTATTTAAACCTGAATATTCTACCACTTGGTTCCTATGATATTCTCATTGGAATGGACTGGTTAGAAGCACACAACGATACACTTGACTGTTATAGTAAGAATTTTGAATGCATGGATGAATAAGGAAACTCAAAGGTTGTAAGAGGCATTCCAAAGGTGATTTATGTTAGGAATATTTCAGCAATGCAGATAAATAAGTTATGTAAGAAAGGTTGTAAATTGTATGCAGCCCATGTTTTGGAGGAAATGGAAAATGAAACCCATAAGTTGGAGGACTATTCTATATTGCAAGAATTTAGTGATGTTTTCCTGATGAGATTCCAGGACTTCCTCCAAAGAGAGACATTGATTTTACAATTGACCTTGTTCCTAGAGTAGCACCAGTGTCCAAGACAACCTACAAAATGAGTACACCAGAATTGATAGAGTTGAAAATGCAGTTGCAAGAGTTGCTGGAAAACAAGTATATCATGCCAAGTGTGTCCCCGTGGGGAGAACCATTTCCATTTGAGAAAGAAAGATGGGACACTCTAGCTACGGGAAGTTGAACAAAGTCACTGTAAAGAACAAATACCCATTACCTCGAATTGATGACCTTTTCGATCAAATGAGAGGAGCAAAGGTTATTTCAAAGATTGAATTGAGGTATGGTTACCATCAAGTAAGATTCAAATAGGTATATGTTCATAAGACAACCTTTAGAACAAGGTATGGGAACTATGAGTTTGTAGTGGTACCATTTGGTCTCACAAATGCACCAATTACATTCGTGTGTCTCATGAATAGTTTTTTTAGTAAGTATCTGGACAAGTTTGTTCTTGTCTTCCTAGATGACATTCTTATTTATTGTAAGAATGAACAAGAGCATGAAGAACATTTGATAATGGAATTACAATTACTAAGGGAGCATAAGATGCATGCAAATTTGAGTAAATGTGACTTTTATAAAGATAAAATTCACTATTTGGGTCACAATATCTCAGACGAAGGAATATCCATGGACCCTAAGAAGATTGAGGCCATTATGAATTGGCCAAATCCAAGAAATGTGACAAATGTGTGATCCTTTATGGGACTTGTTGGGTATGACAGGAGGTTCATTGAAGGTTTCTCCAAGGTGGCACATTCAATCACTTATTTTCAAAAGAAGGGGATAAAGTTTGAATGGACACCAAGATGTGAAGAAATATTTCAACAATTGAAGAATATTATTACGAGTGCACCAATTTTGAAGATTGCAGTCCCAGAAAAAGACTTTGTGGTGTGTACCAATGCATGCAATCAAGGAATTGGAGGAGTTCTTATGCAAGAAAACCACACGGTATGCTATGAGTCAAGAAAGTTGAAGGATCATGCAAAGAACTATGCTACTCATGATTTAGAACTTGCAGCCATAGTACATGCTCTAAATATGTGGACGCATTAATTAATGGAAAGGAAATTTGAGCTAAGTACAGTCCATTGTGGTCTGAAATTGTTTGATTAATCAACTTTAAATGCTAGAAAAGCTAGATGGTTGGATTTTTTGTGTGAATTTGATTTTGAAATCAATCACATAAAGGGAAAAGAAAATAAGGTGGTTGATGCACTCAATAGGAAGGTACATGAAATGCATGTGGCATCTCTTAGTATTTGCCAACCAGATTTGAGGCAACATATTATTAACCATATTGTTGAGGATGAAATGTATGTATAGATAAAGGACAAGTTGTAGCAGCAAAGCCTTGAAAAGAAGTACAAGGAATATAAATTGGAAGAAGATGAAATTATTACTTATAAGAACAAAATTTATATTCCAAATGTGGCAGACTTGAGGAGAATTGTTATGGTGAAATCCATCAAATTCATATTCTAGTCACCCAAGATATCATAAAACAATTGCTACAACCATAAAGCAGTATTTTTGGCCAATAATGAAAAAGCACATTGCTAAGTATATTTCTAAGTGCATGAAATTTCAATAGGTGAAGGTTGAGCATCAATACCAATAGGTTTATTGCAACCTTTACCAGTCCCAGAATGGAAATGGAAAGTCATTTCCATGGATTTCATTATAGGATTGCCAATGACTATGAGACAACATGATTCCATCATGGTTGTGGTTGACAAATCAACAAAGGAATCACATTTTATACCGGCTAAGTCCACATATAAAACCGATTCCATTGCAAATATTTTCATGAAGGAAATTTTCAAATTGCATGGAATTCCTAAGGCAATAATTTATTACAAAGATACCAAGTTTACTTCCAATTTTTGGAAGGGTATGTTTGCATACTTGGGTACAAAGCTTAACTTTAGCACCTCCTAGCATCCTCAAACCAATGCGAAAACATAGAGAGTGAATTAGGTGCTTTAATACATGTTTCACATGTATGTAATGGACAAACCAACCAAGTGGGAGGATTATTTACACTTGGTATAATTTGCATATAATAATGGACAACAAGCATAATTGGGAATGAGTCCATAGGAGGCCTTGTATGGAAGAAGGTGTAGGACACCAGTGACTTTGGATAACCCAGTGAACATGATTTTTCTTGGTCCATAATTGCTTAAGGAAATGGAACAAGAGGTTTTAAAGATCAGGCAAAATCTAAAAGCAGCTCAAGATAGACAGAAGAGCTATGCAGATAAGAATAGAGTGCACATGGAGTTCAGTATTGGTGATCATGTTTATCTTAGAGTGAGGCCAAGGAAGAGTTCCTTGAATCTTGGGATTTGTGCCAAGATATCACCTAGATATTGTGGGCCATTTGAAGTGCTTGAAAGAATAGAGACAGTTGCATATAAAATTTCCTTGCCTGCTAACACTAGAGCTCATAATGATTTTCATGTTTCTTTGCTTAAGAAATATGTACATGATACTAACCATGTGATTAATTGGGATGTGATCTAGGTGGAACCTGAGGGAGAGTTCCAAACCGAGCCATTGTGCATCCTCGACAAGAAGGTCATGGTGCTTCGGAACCAAGCCGTTGGACAGGAAGGTGTAGTGGAAGCACTGTGGTCCTAATGAGTCTACGTGGGAGCTGGAGGATGCCATGAGAGTGGCACATCCATTTTTGTTCAAATTTGCATAGCATTGAGTACAATGCCAATGAAGGGGGAGGGAAATGTAACACCCCAGTTTTGACCCCATGGTATTAAAAATTGTGCATGATGTAAATATTGTTATTAAACCATGGCGAGGAGCTGAAGGCCAAGGCCCTGCCATCAATTTGGTGTTTTGCGTATCGATGATCAAGATTGATGCTGATGGTTATAGTGTTAGTCAAGAATAGTATATTTTGAGATATCATGTAAATATGCAATTTAATAAAATACCCACAACTAGATATGCACTGCAATGAAAGAGACAGGGGCATGATTTCACATGGAATAGGGAGGGGAGTTGTTCAAACCCCTGAGCCAATAGTTTAAGCTAGATGTCGAGGGGAGAATCCTCAATCTCTCAACTACCCTTTTTGTCCTTTGAACTCAATCATTCAATTCTTCTAGAAGTTGGTTGGGGTAGTTAATGCATTGGGAAGAGGGAGGCATGGCAGTCAATTTTCTGCCTGAGAAAACCTGCAGCCTGGGGGAACCCGTATTCTTTCTTATGGGGAAAGAAAGCACTAGGAATGCATGCCCATTCCAATATCCTCATGCACACACAAAATTTTCTAAATATTCAATTCATTTTCGATCCCTACCCTTATGCAGAGAGTTTTCATCCTGCAGACGTAGCAAAAGCTAGCAGAGGTGTTAGTTTATTCATTCCGTAGTGTATGTATTCATATACCCTTGGCTGGAACCTTGTTTTTCTGTATTGCAGAGTGGTTGGGAACCCTGGTTGTTTTTGTTACAGACTAGAACCTTGTTTTGTTATGTGACCTTGTGGTTTTTTGTTATGTGTACCCTGGTTTGGGTTTGGACTGTATGCAAGACATAGGAGTAGAAGAGGCCCATAATTGGATTGATAAACCTAGTAAAGAGAGGAACCTCACAAAAATATAAGAGTGGATGGTTAATATTCTATGCACACCCTGGAGAGAACTGGAAGTGAAGGTATGGCATGATGGACTGTGTAGCAGATAAGGGGATACTTACTTGTGTTGTGTGTGTAGGTATTGTGGATGCTAGGACAGATAAATCTTGTAGAGGTGTCCCTAGCCCTGTGAATGAGCTCACTATATTAACAATTCTTCCTTTCCACGGCCTTAGCATCTTGATAAACCCAATCGTAGATTGGCTTGGCTAAACAACCTAATAAACCCAATTGTTAGCTGGCTTGGTTGAGTCTTGATGTGCATTTTGGCCATGTTTGTTTGAGTAGTTTGATAAACCCATTTGTAGGTTGGCTTGGATGTGTTTTGATGTGTTACAGATATGTGTGAGCTTGTTGTTCCTTAGTTCCTTATGCAAATCATGCCCAGCTCGGGGGTGGCAGTTGTGTTGAGAGATTAATGAACACAACTAGACTATGGTTGAGTGGAATGTTGTAGAGACATAGCTAGTTGCAGGACAACTTCATCTTCAAGATGAGTATTCTCTGGTAATTTTTAATTCTGCAATGTATTTTCTTAGGAATTATTATGAATGTGTTGAATTCTTGCTAAAGATTCAATGATGCAGGAGCATCGTGGCATGCCAACAATGTGATAAGTTGGTCACATGTTGTGGAATATTTTTGGTTTTTTTGCTGATTCATAGTTTTTAGGGGCCGATAGGAATGACGACGGATCATGACTCCCTATGAGGAGATCAAGCTGCACGTTGTTTTTGTGACAGGGACATTTCATCATGCTTTGTAGTTGTTTGTTTTTGGTTGCAGGACCACTCGGTGGGGGAGGAAATAATTTATCTTAAATAGGTAGGTTAGAGAAGTGTGAGGGGTTTTGCTCTTTAGTGTGAGAATTCCAATTTGTAGAGAGAAGGTTAGATCTGCATCTAGTTCCACTTGCAAATATTGTGAAAATACTGAAGAGGGAGTCAATTTGTGTGTTTGTTCTATTGCTTAATAGAAGGATTAGTTGTGTGTTTGCAATGTTGTTAGCCTAGATGCATGTGCTATTTGAACTATGTATCAATGCAAAGCCGACTTTGGTGGTTTTCTGAACATCTGTGTATTTCTATGAAATTGTTGATTCATGTATTAAATTTTTGCTTGAATAGTTGAAATAAGCCGTAGATTCATGCATAGAAGTGTTATGCTAATGAATCATGAAGATGGAAGGATAGATTGATCAATCCTCTAATAAATCAATGAAAAACACATATTGTATTCCATTAACGAGTCTTGCCGAGAATAGACGATGAGGATTGAATCCACAGAAGAAGATCTGATGGTCCCGGAGAGATCCGCAATAGAAGTTGTGAGGATGATAACATATTTGCCAAGATCTGTGAGATCCGCATCAAGGAGTAGATCAATGACTGTGGTGAAGGCCGTATAGATCGGATGGTTGAAAAAAAAATTGCAGAGGACAAGTTGTGGGGGAACAACTTGGGAAGCTGAAATCCTGCATCCCGCAACCTGCATGCAAACATCTTGTTGTGGAAACATAGTTGCGACAAAGTTGCTGCGGGAAGGAAATTGCAGGGAGGTAATTTTAGAGCCGAATTTGGCCGAAGGCTAAATTTGGTAATCCTGCTAAGTGTAGGAGTGACCAGATCCTGTAAGTCCTGGTTGGGTTGAATGTGGTTGATCCAAATTGCACCAATTTTGGTATCAGAGCGAGGAGAAGCTCGTGTTAGAGGGAAGTGTAGCAATAGAATCCTGGAAGGAGCAAGGAAGAGTGCTCAAGAGGTTGTATATGGAGGAGCAGCGTTACCAAAATACCAAGTACAAAGAAGGAGCTTGGTGAGGTAAGTTGTAGCAGTGTAAAAGAGAACTGTTATTGCAGAGGCTTAGTGCAAGAGGATGGATGCACATGTAGGAAGAGCAAGATGTCATGATAGAGGTCGACCAATAGTGAATGCATAAGTTATGGAAGACATAAGGGAGCTATGAGCACATATGGAATCCATGGAGACAGACAGATGAAGAGACCAAGAAGCAAGGGATGTAAGTGAACATGAGGATGAAGAGAAAAGAGAAGAAGCTGCACCTATGCAGGAAACACCTGAGCTAAGGTATTTCAGATCGATTTTAGGAGAAAATTCAAGGCCAAAACCTGAGTTGTATACCTATGATGGAAGTCTCATTGCTTAGCATCTCATTGACTAGATTGGTGAGTTGGATAAGTACTTTGAGTATGATGAGATTGAAGAAGACAAGAGAGTTAGATTGGTTGTGACAATGTTGAAAGGGCATGCATCCTTGTGGTGGGATAATGTGCAAGCAGAAAGAAGGAGTAAGAATAATTCATTGATAAAGAGATGGGATAGGATGGTAGCAAAGATGAGGGCTAAGTTCTTTCCCAAAGATTACCAGTTAATTATGTATAGCCAGGTACAGAACCTTAGAAAAATATTGTTAACAATGAGAGAGTACACTGAAGAGTTTTACAAAGTAAAACTAAGGGCAGGATATGTGGAAGAGTCAGGAGAAAAGGCTACTAGATATGTCAATGGTATAAGGATGGATATCCAAGAAGAGATCAACATGATATCATGTAGAAAAATGGAGGAGGCATATCAATGTGCCTTGAGGGGAAAAGAAAAGATAGTGAGGAAGCATAGCTTCAAGAGAGGTCGAGCTTCAACCATATGAAGAGAGCAAGAAGTTGGAAGAGGACTATTTGGAGCACAGAGGGGAGATTCTGGTAACTCTAACCAACAAGAGAAGGATGGAAGAGGAGGCAACTCTAGTAGAAGAGGACCTTACCAAGGAGGTAGAGGCAGAGAAAAAGGCCTTGGAATTGTCTATAGGTGCTATAAATGCAACTAGTTGGGGCATAGATCATTTGAATGTCCAGAGAAGGAAGACATAGGATAGAGAGGAGCCTATGTATCTCAGAATGAGCAGCAACAAGAATAGTCGAGAGTGGTAGAATTTTTTTCAGAGACAGGAGAGGCTTTGATGATGAATAAGGTCTTGTTGAAACCTAAGGAGTAAGCAAAGCCTACTCAAAGAAAATATTTATTCAGGACCACATGTAAAGTCCAAGGGAAGTGCTGTAAGATGGTGATTGACAACGGGAGCACTGAAAATCTTGTTTCCGCGGAGATGGTGGAGAAGCTGAGTTTAAGGAGGACCAAGCATCCTTTTCCACACAAAGTATCTTGGTTACATAAAGGACATCAAATCCTGGTAAGTGAGCAGTGTGAAGTTGATTTCCAAATAGGTCCATATAAAGACAAGATTCTCTGCGATGTTATGCCCATGGATGTTTGTCATATACTATTAGGAAGAGCGTGGAAATTTAATAATAAAGTGATTCATAATGGTAGGAGTAACTGACACAGTTTTGAGTAGAATGGGATAAGACATGTACTTCACCCTTTACAAGAAAGTGGTACAGCAGGACATTCAACACCCAAATTCCTGATGTTGTCAGGAAAATAATATTTGCAATAGATTGAGAGGGAAGAGTTGAACTATGTTGTGGTATGCAAACCGAGAGTGTTGACAATGAAGACTAATGCGACAGATCTACCTCAGGAGATTTCAGAGATGCTAAGTGATTTTAGTGACATCGTGGTGGATGATTTACCCAATGAGTTACCACCAAGGAGAGATATAAGCCATCAAATTGATTTTATTCCAGGAGCTAGTTTACCAAACAAGGCAGGATATAGGTTGACACCTCAAGAGAATGAAGAAGTAAGGAGACAGGTCCAAGTATTTTTGGACAAAGGATTGGTCCAGAAGAGTCTGAGTCCATGTGCAGTACCAGTAGTACTAACACCAAAGAAGGATGGTGAGTGGAGGATGTGTACTGAATCCAGAGAAATTAACAAGATTACTATCATATATAGGTTTCCATTACCAAGGATGGATGGCATGATGGATTTCCTAAGTGGGACAAAGTGCTTTTCAAAATTGGATTTGAAGAGTGGGTATCATCAGATCAGAACCAGAGAAGGAGATGAGTGGAAGACAAACTTTAAGACAAATGATGGGTTGTATGAGTGGTTGGTCATGCCATTTGGATTGTCCAACGCACCAAGCACTTTTATGAGATTGATGAATGAAGTATTGAGAGATTTCATAGGTAATTTTGTGATAGTTTAACTTGATGACATTTTGGTTTTCAACCAAACAGAAGAAGAGCATATGAAGCATTTGAGATATGTTTTAAGGAGGTTGCAATAGGAAAAGTTGTTGGTAAATGTGAAGAAGTGTACATTTATGAAGCTAGAGCTAGTACACTCAGGTTTTGTTATCTCAAGAGATGGGTTGAACATGGATCCATAAAAGGTGCAAGCAATCATTGATTGGACTTCAGTTAGGAACATATTTGAGGTAAGAAGTTTTCATGGATTGGCAGGTTTTTATAGGAAATTTATAAATAATCTCAGTGGTATTTGTGCATCTACTGTCGAGACAATTAAGAAGGATAGATAGCCATTTCAATGGGCAGCATAGGATGAAAGGGGTTTTCAGTTCTTGAAGAACAAGATCAATGAACAACCAACATTGAAGTTACCAGACTTCAAACACCCTTTCCAAGTAAAGTGTGATGCTAGTGGAGTAGAAATCAGAGCTGTGCTCAGTCAGGAGGACATGCCTATAACATATTTCAGTGAGAAGTTGAATGATGCAAAGAATAACTATTCATATTATGACAAGGAGTTTTATGTTGTTGTTCAAGTAATGAAGCATTGGAGACATTATTTGATGCATAGAGAATTTGTGCTATATTCTGATAACAATGCATTGTAGTACATTATGCAACAACCTAAGTTGAACCTGAAACATGTCAAATGGGTTGAGTTCTTACAAATATTTACCTTTGTGTTGAAGTACATAAGTGGACATTCAAACATATTAGCTTATGCCTTAAGTAGGAGACTGCTGACTATGCAAGAGAATTAGATCCAAGTCTTGGGATTTGATAATTTAAGGGATTTGTATGAGACTGACACTGATTTCCAGGAGGCTTACTGGGCTTGTAAAAATCCAATGGAGGTATATAGAGAGCCATGGATGGAGTATATGATATAATATGGTTTACTCTTAATTAGAAATAGTAAACTGTGTATGCCAAAGTGTTCCATGAGAGAGAACTCGATACAAGAAAAACACAATGGAGGTATGGCAGGTCACTTTGGAAGTGATAAAACCTTTGGAAAGTTAGGTCATTTCTATTTTTGGCCAAGGATGAGATCTGAAGTTGAGAATTTTGTAAGCATATGTAGAGTATGCCAGCATGCTAAAGGAAGAAGCTAGAACAAAGGGTTGTATACACCATTTCCTATTCCAACTAGGACTTGGGATTCTATAAGTATGGACTTCATTATGGGTTTACCAAGAACTAAGAGGGGACATGATTCTATCTTTGTAGTTGTTGATAGATTCACTAAGATGGCACATTTCATTCCATTCTATAAGAATAGTGATGTTGCACACATTGCTAAAATGTTTTTCAATGAAGTTGTGAAGCTACATGGTTTACCTAGAAGCCTTGTATCAGACAGAGATGTGAATTTCATAGGTCATTTCTGGAGGATCTTGTGGACCAAGTTGGGTACCAGACTGAACTTTAGTTCAAAATATCACCCACAGTCTGATGGCTAGATAGAGGTAGTTAATAGGAGTCTAGGGAATGTGTTGAGAAGTTTGAATGGGAGAGTCTGAAGTAGTGGGACAAAGAATTAGCTCAAGACGAGTTTGCTTATAATGATTCACCAAACAGAAGTGCAGGGATGAGTCCATTTCAAATTATGTATGGAATGCATCCAAGAGGAGTGTTTGAATGTCGTGACATAGGTCAATTGGATAAAAGGAGTGCTGATGGATAAGAGTTTGCAATGAGCATCAGTGAATTATAGGAGAAAGTGAAAGAAAGGCTGCAAAAGAGTAACACCAGTTACAAGGCCAGAGCAGATTCCAAAAGGAGAGAGAAGAGCTATGGAGTAGGATATTTAGTCTTAACATATCTAAAGAGAGAAATATTTCCAAAAGGAGAGCATAAAAAGATGAAGATGAAGAAGATTGGACCCTACAGGATACTCAGAAAATTCTCAGCAAATGCTTATGAGTTAGAGATGCCTACCAGAGTGGGTATTTCACAAATCTTTAATGTTGCAGATCTATATCCTTATGTAGTAGGTGATACTGGACCCTTTGCAGAAGGTGAAGATCCTACTAAATACCTACAATGGGTGAGGCAGAAGCTTGTGGCACAACCATTGGAAGTTGAGGCCATTCTAGACACTAAAGTTGTAAAGAGTACAAGGAAGAAGGACTATCAGGAGCATTTGTTCAAATGGAAGAAGTGAGCAACAAAGAATTCTACTTGGATGAGCTCTATAGAGTTGGAAGCCAAGGGTTTCACTATAGTTGATATAATGAACAAGGGTTCATAAATTTTTTTACCCTTGCGAGTCTGATGCAAGAGCATCGTGGAATGCCAACAATGTGATGAGTTGGTCACATGTTGTGGCATCATTTTAAGTTGTTTTGTTGAGTGATAGTTTGTTAGTGCTGATAGGAATGATGGCGCATCATGACTCCCTATGAGGAGATCAAGACACAAGTTGTTTTTTTGATAGGGACGTTTACTCATTCTTTGTAGTTGTTTGTTTTCGGTTGCAGGACCACTTGGTGGGGGAGGCAAGTGTTTAGCTTAAATAGGCAGGTTAGAGAAGTGTGAGGGATTCTTCTCTTCAGCATGAGAATTTCAATTTGTAGAGAGAAGGTCAGACTTGCGTCTGGTTCCACTTGTAAATATTTTGAAAAGACTGAATAAGGAGAGTCGAGTTGTGTGTTTGTTCTATTAATTAATAGAAGGATTAGCTGTGTGTTTGTAGTTTTGTTAGCCTAGATACATGTGTTGTTTGAACGGTGTATCTATGCAGAGCCAACTTTGGCAGTTTTTTGAACATCTGTGTATTTCTGTGAAATTATTGATTCACGCATTAAATTGTTGCTTAAATAGTTGAAATAGGCCGTAGATGCATGCATATAAGTGTTAGGATAATGAATCATGACGGTCGAAGGCTGGATTGATCAGTCCTTTAATCAATCAACACAGAACACAGATTGTCTGCCATTAACGAGTCTTGCCAAGAATGGATGGCGGGGATTGAATCTGCAGAAGAAGATTTGACGGTCTAGGAGAGATCTACAACAAAAGTTGCGAGGATGATAACAGATCTACCAAGATCTATGACATCCACATCAAGGAGTAGATCTACGGTCGTGGTGAAGGCTGTACAAATCGGACGGTTGAAACAAAAATTGCGGAAGACAAGTTGCGGGGGAACAACTTGGGAAGTTGACATCCTGCATCCTGCATCCCGCAACCTGCATGGGAAAAGCCTATTGGAGAAACAGATTTGCGGAAAAGTTGCTGCAGGAAGGAAATTGTGGGGAGGTAATTTTAGAGCCGAATTTGGATAAAGGATAAATTTGGTAATCCTGCTAAGTGTAGGAGCGACCAGATCCTATAAGTGCTGTTTGGGTTGGTTGTGGTTGATCCGACCTGCACCATTCAAGTAGATTTTACTACTGTTATACTTTCCTACATTTTACATTTGCACATGCTTCTTGGTTTCCAATGCATTTTGCTTAACTTCATGGAGGATACAATCTGAGTTATAGAGTTAGAATGCATCTGACTTAACTGTCTCCATGCCCCAAAACCTGCATCAGAATGCAAAAGGTACAAATCAGAAATCCAAAAGATAAAGGTAAGTATTTTGGGATTTCTGCATCCTGGAATCCACCTGTGGAATGTGGAAGGAGGAAGGAGGAAATCAGAAATCCAAAGGTGAAGGTAAACTATTTTACGAGTTTCGCTACCTGAATTCTTCCCGCAGAATGTGGAAGGAGGAAAGCGGAAAGAGGAAAATGAACCAATGACTACGTCGTAATTTGAGTTTTGCTCCTGGAAAGCATACGGTGGAAAGAGGGAAGGTAAGATGAACATTGGGATATTTACAGATTTTCTCCTGCCGCAAGACGCATTGAGGAATGCGAAAGGAGGATGGTGGAAGATGGAAGCCGAAAAGGTCCTATGAAGGGAAGAAAGGACTTTTATAGGCATGGAAGGAATCTATAAAGGGTGGAACGACTATTACAAAAGCATCCGAGCTTCATAATGAATGATTTAGGATGTATGTGACCCATGACTGTGTTTACAAAAGAAGAAATAATTTTATTTTATTTTATTTTGGATATCAGTCAAGTGTATGGGTACGTTACACATAGGAAACATATTTTGTGAGAAAATTTTAAAATGAATCTGGCAAATACAAGGGTAAGTTTCCCTTTAAATGCTTTAACTGTGGAAAAGTAGGCAATTTTATGGCTAAGTATCCATATGAAAAGGATGAAAGTAGTGATGAAGAGTAACACCATAACATAAAGAAAGAGAGCAGACATAATCAACACAAAAAGAAACAAAAACAATAAAAGCATGAAAAGATGAAGAACTCTTATAAGAAAAAGAACTTTCTTTACTCAAAAGTGGTTAGTGGATTGTCTAAAGAGAATAGTGAAAGCATTTTCAAAAGGGATAGATAAGAAACTCTCTTTATTTAAATTGAAACAAATGTTGATGCCTTGAATATTGAAGACATGGGAAATAAAATGATAGATTCAGCAGAAGAGAAAAATGCTGAAATAGATGGGAAAGTGGATCTTGAAGAAGAGATAATTTGTGCCTTAATAAAAATAAATACGCTTAAGAAAAAGAATTTAAAAGAAAATGAGCACTTGCAAAAGTATGAATAGGAGGGTTGTGATTCAAAAGAGAAAATGCCATAAAGTAATGAAGAAACATAAAAGATGATTATTAGCCTGAAGATTCAACTAGAAGAGGTCAAAGGGATAAAACAAGTGGTGATAATCAAACTAAAATAAAATGAAGAAATCTATGAAAAGTTAGATTATGAAATTGTTTCGTTAATAAAGGAATGAGAGAAGACAACTTCTCAATTGAATAAAATCTTGAAGAGCGTTGGAATGTTATATGATACCATTAATTACCAAAGGTCACCATTCATTAAGAGTGGCCTTGGATATGATAAGAATAATATTACTCCTAAAGGAAATTAGAACTCTAAGGCTATAAGCCACTAAAAAGGTGAATGAACAAAAACCTAAAATCTATGATGATGTTTTCAAAAGCTCCATCGAAAGTGACGGTAATAGGAAGAAAGCGAATGGTGTCGCAGAAACTTGACATTCCTCACAAGGACATCAAGTATGAATTCATAACATTTTTCCATCAAAGGGCCTTGCACAACTCGGTATCAAAAATATTTCGTTTGTTATTGTTTTTCTTGCAATTGTCGCAAAGCAATAGATTGTAGAGAATGTTATAATTATGTATGGAAAAAAGACATAAGCACTTACGGGTTTTCAAATAGAAACTATAATTTATTTTCCCTTTATTTTATTGCAATGTTGTATGTAATAAATGAAACACCAATGGGATCATAACACATTTTTTAATAAGAAGAGGCATTGTAGGAATATTTTGGAAAAAACAGAGAATAACATACCTTTGTCAAACAAAAGAAATGATCCACAAAAGTTTGGAAAATAAGCAAGAGAAAGAATGGTAGAAGGAGAAATCCATGCCTGTACAAATTATACTTCATTCCCAAAATAAAGGAAAACAATGGTACATTGAAAGTGGATGTTCAAGCCACATGACAGGGGAACAAACCAAGTTTCTCACTTTGAAGGATGTAAACGAAGGTAGTGTAACATTTGGAGATAATACTATTGTAAGAATAGCTAGAAAAGTATTCTTAATCTTGATAGTGGAATGACTAAAATAGAGAATTCATTTTATTTCAAAGGTTAGAAACATAACCGACTTAGTATTAGTAAAGTGTGTGATCAAGGACACACTCACATTTCAATATCATTGTTATGAGATAAGGAAGGAATGATAAACACGATTAGTAGGAAGAACAATTAGAACCCCAAATGATGTATATCTTCTCAATGAAATCAAAGGAGAAAAAATCTATATGGGTCAAATAGATGAAAGTTGGATATGGCATAGAAGAATGGACCATATGAACTTTGATAGTCTAGTGAAAATTAACAGTAAGCAAGTAGTGAGATACATGCCAAAGATCACAAAACATTCAAACACTTTTTGTAATAATTTTCAGCATGGGAATAATACAAGAGAAAGCTTGAAATCAAGGAATACTCAACATAAAATCCATTGGAACTTATATATACAGACCGTTGTGGGAAAACAAGAACACAAAGTTTACAGGGAGAAAATTACTTCAGGTTGCTTGTTATCACGGAAAGCTCATACACATGCGTCATTTTTCACAATTTGCATGGTAAAACATCGTCAACATATAACATGCCTCCAACCAATGAATTCATCACTAGATCCAACAAGCAACATGAGTCTAGAAGTTCCTAAAAAAAGTCAGAAGTTACACCCATGTAGCTTCACAACTGTTAATATGCGCTACAATGTGTGTCACTAGTACAACAACCACGTTGCAGCATGTATATTCCTTTGATACCCATGTGGTTGAAACAAATGGAGGGATATAATCCACCAGTGGTTCATTAAAGACTCATTGAAAGATACATTATCTCCAAACAATTTGAATTTGGATCTTCACATACTTGGTTTCCTTAAATGCCCTCCTTTGTGTACTTGAGAGCTAGATCATGAGATAAAGGGGTTCACATTGTATCTAGTTATTTGTTGGCCACCTATTGGCCTATAAAAGAAATCCATGGCATGCTTATTGTAGGAAGAAATCATAGCAAATTTATGCTACTGAAATTGTGCTTGAGCTCCCTCATAGCTCACCTCTTCCCTCTTGTTTAGCATTCACCAAGCTCGCTTGCCTCCTTCTTCCAAGGGGCAAGTGTTCTTCTCATTTTTCCTCCTTCCTCGAGGAAAAATATCTTCATTATTTTATATTAGTTTAGTCCTTTTGAAGTTGTTGTATCTTGTGAGTGATTGAATTTCCTAACCCACAACTACTAAAATTTCCTTGGCTGCAAGTTACAAGGATAATATCAAATATTTCTCACCCTTGTGCCATTTCCCACAACAGTATTTATGGTGACTCTAGTTACCTTTTATTTATTTAGGTTTTTATTTGTTAAGTGGTTAATTTTGGTGTTTTCTATTTTGCAGGTGAAGAGTTCCTTTCCATTCATCCTAGAAATTCGTCCCCCATTCAGTTGGTTTATCCATTTTATCAGACACATGAATCCTAACGTATTGACTAAACTAACGATGTAGACCATACTTCAATAGTCACACTATCCATGTATATAAATAGACCCCCTCCCATGAGGGTGTCTATCTCATGATAAAACAACCTTTTCACATCTGTAACCACACAATAACCTTTCTTCCACACTGTAATGCATTTGTTTATTTTTTCCATGTTGTTGTCTTTTGGTTTTCTTTTTATCAGTTTTGTTTTACAACATTTTTGCAACCCCATTGTTGCTCGCTAATGAACTAGGACTAAGTTAACTTGCAATAGTTACTTGTTTCTTTAGTAATTATCTCACATAGACTAAGAATAGGAAGTAGAGGGGTCATTCCTCAAAATCTACTTAGGTAACCAACCTTGAGGCTTTAAACGAGCCTCATTGTTGTCACTAGTATTCAAGAGTTCTCATATTTCATTTCTTATTTAACATATTTAGTTTAATTAGTGTAGAATCCACTTTTTGCACATAAGAAAGAACCTAAATACTATCCTCTACCAAATTATTCTCTTCACCTCCCATTTCATACAAGCTTGGTGAATCAGAAATGGGAATAAAGTCTGAAATACGTCCATTGCACAATTAGCATTTGTTTATTTTTGCAAGCATCATTAACATATTTAGAGCTCAAGTTACAGTCTCCATTTTGTTTTGAGCAATTTAGTTAATTTCAACAATACAATTTTGTTACATCACATGCGACTTCCCACTTGAACACACTAAGGCACCTAAAAACGTTTCAATCCTAGTATGCTCTTCACCTTGCAGTTCATTTGATCTTGGTGCATTACAAAGGAGGGGAATTGTGAAATACATCCCTTACACACCTTAATTCAATAAAAACCTATAATATCAACCATTGTAAATGATAACCAACTAAAATCCTTCATAAGAGGTCACAAAAGAATATTCTAGATTGCTAGGATTGATTGTGCTAGGAATCCAAACACTACAACAAATCCTGGAATTAGCGTCCCATTTAACATCCCTTTTCAGTGTATTTCTTTTTATATTGAGTGGTCAAACTGGACACTAAATGGGACGCGTCATGGACAAAACTTAAAGCATATTTTTTTGCTTCCTATATAGCATCCTTTATGATGTCCAAAATAACGTCTATTTTTTTGCTTCCAGAATAGCATCCAACTTTGCTTCCTAAACAACGTCGAGGTTTGCTTCATAAATAACGTCCTATTTTTGCTTCCTAGCAAGTGTCCGGTTTGGCTTCTTAAATGACATCCCTGTTAGCGCCATATTTTCATCCTTAATAGAACCATGTTAACATCCAAATTATCATCCAATATTGCATCCATTTTTGCTACCACTTTAGCATCCCATTTTGCACCATGTTATACATCCAAATATGTACCAATTTTTGCTTCCAAATTTGCACCAATTTTTGCTTCCTTTTTTGCATCGTGTTTTGCTACCAAAATGACGCCAAATATTTCTTCTATTGTTGCACCATATTTTTCTTCCTATGTAGCACCATGTTTTTCATCCAAAGTAACGCCTTATTTTTCTACCATATAAACGCCATGTTTGGATTCATCATTAGCGCCACGTGTTGCATCCTTTTTAATGCCTAGTTTCGCATATCTCATTTTTTGGTCACTAATTTAGTCGTTTTTAGTAATTTTATATACCAATTTTGGTCATTTTGTTTGATCATTATCTCTCATTGTTTGCTTACTTATCTCTTATTTTTTGGTTACTAATTTAGTTGTTTTTAACCGATATTATAATATCATTAGGGCATGGAGGAATCGAACCACCAACCTCCTTCTTGTAAGGCAGGCACTCTTCCATTGGCCTAGAACCCTTTAAAAATTTGGGAACCTAACTTACAAAGTACTGTATAATGGTAAAAAGGATCAATACACAACTTTGAGTATCTAATGGTCAGCAAAGGATTATAGATTGTATAAGTTCACAATATATGATCAAGCAAGTTATGAAATCTATAAAACGTTTCTAGGAATTTTGAACAAAACTCAAGAAATTGGATTAATGGGATTGCAAAAATCACTATTCCATAGAAAACGTAAGTGTACCACTATATGAGACCTATCAACAAGAATTATCTTAGTGTGTATGCCAAGGATATAGTAGATAAACATGATCATCCTAGATCCATGTATAAGTGGAGTAGTAAGGAGAATTAAAAGAAAATGATCAACCCAATAGTTGGTGCTCCACATGGATCCTATCCACCATGAGATGATCAAATTTCCTTCTTCCATCAAGCTAATGAGTATCCTCAAGGAAAAATTGTTAGGATCTATTGTGATGCAAATTCATAATGTTTATTCGCTTCCCAAGGTGATGTTGCAGTGCTTGCATTGGGATATCTACATAATCCCCAACAACATTGGATATAAACATATTCATGGGGCCATAGAGTATAGGATGAGGCTATATTTTTATCTTTTTCTTTGGAAATCCAGGCATGATTTGAAACATTGGGAGAAGGAATAGAATCAAATATACTTAACAAACTACAATCATGACAGGGCATAGGAATCTACTCTATAGTCATTGTGTATATGTTGCAAATGGGTATAACTACCTAAGTACTCTGAACAACATCCATTTAAATATGAATAAAAAATGTTCCATGGCATAGGAATACTCGATGGAAGTGAGCTTACTGTTTCTAACATGAAGAAACAAAGAATCCAAAAATGGAAGCTCCAGGGGGATACACATAACATTATAACGCAAAATCAACACCCTAAAGAAGTTCCATCTACATTTTGCATTGTAAACAAGAAAGAATTCATAATACAGACAAAATTGACCATGATCATAAAATAGGTCATATTTCACTTACCTATATCACAATGTGATTACTCTATTGGTCAAGTTTCCATTTTGGTCACCACAAAAAGATCTTGTCATGAAAACATACATAATCTTTAGAATCCCATTATTATCAATTGGTAGGTAATATCATATTTAAAGAATAAAACTCCATGTTCAAACACTTGTTTCAATAATCATATCTCATAATGAAAGAAAGACAAGAAAATAGATTGATAAAATCAAGAAATTACCTTTGATGTCCAATGCAAAAATTGGTTGATATGACATTGGATACATTTATTTACCAACATAACCTGCACCATACAACATAATGTAGTGTTTAGATATTAAGAAATAGAGAAGTGTTGTATTATTGAAGATTGAACAAGAATTCCCTTTAAGTTTTGTAATTATTCTTAGTTACTAAGTAAGTTTCTATGGATTTTATATTGAGGGGAGTTAAAAAAATTGTATTTCGTGTTAATATGAGGTGTTAGAATAAGTGATGCTTAATAATATATTAGGATCCATGATATATTATGTAATAATGTGTAATAAATATCATAGTTTTGAAGGTATTCACCATTCTAAAAGGAGTTTTGAAGGTATCCCATATTTCCTTCGCGCCTTTGTTATCCTTGGTATGATGAATAAGATTAGTCTCAACATAAAGAATGATCTATCCAAGAGCTTCATCCATATTCAAACATACCATGCCATTATTGTCATCAACTTCAGCACAAAGTAGCATCACCAAGTACATCCATGGACCTTTGCTTTAAAGTGGGGCAATGAATTATGATTTCATCCACCCAAAAATGATAGGTGACGCCATCCAACAAAACCACTTTGAATCCATATATGCAACCTGATAAAGATGAAGGCTCCTTATAGAATGAATACTTCAAAATTTTTCTTTTAAATATACATATGATACAAAATCATAAGTCACCCTAGGATTGAAAGGGGTGGCTTATATAAGCGTGACAAGTGCCAAAGAACATCCTAGAATGAAGGGACAGACATAGCTTAGGGTTTATATCATTAGAACCTCTAGATAAACCCTACAAGAGAGTTCCAATACAACCCTAGTTCTATAGTGTAACAAATGTTTCACCAATCGATAGTTTTTAGATAATCCAAAAGAATCAAGACAATAATGTTCACACCCACTTTAATACCATGTTAGGATTTAAAAGGGTCGACAAAAAATTTGATGGAACCAAATTCTGAAATAACCTCCTGACAAGTGCACTAGAGTGAGTGTGTAAAAAAAAAGCAGAAGTGCTGAAAACAGAAATAAACAACCACACCTAAGAGAAATATTTCCATCACAAGAGAAAGCGCAAAACTTAAGTTCCCTTAGGATTATAACAATTCATATTTTAGATCAAGAATATCACAAGATGAGATGATACTAATGAGATATTGAAATAAGGAATCCTCCCATTAGGGGTTATAGGCCCACATAACAAAGGCACACACCCCAAGAGTATATTGAGAAAACATATCAAGTTTGACTAGGTTTCCCTTAACCATAAGCCTATTACATGAAGTACATATCAATGGATAGTGGCCACATGTACGGATAACACCAATTAATCTAATAGAAATATTCTACAGTATTCATCTAATAATCCCACATAAATAATCAAGAATCTTCCTAAGATAACAAAGATAGCTATCCATGTTAGCAAGAAATAAGATTTGATTTCAACCAAAAGTGCATTTTTGTCGTTTAATGTTTTAGGGGAAATGAAGAAGCATAAATGTTTATTAGTTAATGTTACAAGGACAAACGATTCTCTCCTTCCATCTATCTGGTAGCATAAGACTTTCCAAAGAATAAGAGTTAAGTGTGTGTTAAAACATCTGAAACTATGTTTGATTGTTACTACTACTTATTTGGCCTTTTATTGAATAGTTGAACACTGAAAATGTATTTGAAATGCACATATCATAATTGAAAATATCAAATATGTTTTGTTTTTCCCAAGTAAAGACACATAACTACCTTGAAAGAAGCATTTGTTCCTAGTAGAGAATGTAACTACAATAGACATAACATGTTAAGATAATATGACAACATTGAAATGAATAATGTGCAAATTGAATAATAAAGAATGCACCATAATGCATTTGGTAAGGAACCCACTTACGATTTTGTCATTGATATTATCCCTTGCAAAATTCCATTTCCAAGGGGGAGAATACCCCATTCTCCAACGTCGATAGACTCGAGGGAATGTAGCATGCTAGACAGAAAGGGTAGTTATTTAGACGGACCAACCCCATCAAAAATAAGATCCTAACATGAGAAAGACTAATTGATTTCCTGTATTTGATTCATTCCCCCTTTTATTCTATGTCGCTCACTAGTATCCCAATGGAAGGAAATCAAATTTTAATTAGGTTAGAGATGGAGATAACATTGATCGTGCTCTTGGGATAGGGAGAGGAGCTTAGGAGGTAGGTGAACCACATCAAAAAAAGGATATAGAAAGAGGACTCGCTTGGCCTTATTGGCCTAGGTTACCAATTGAATTCCAATTGTCTCTTGGGCTATAAAAGTCCATTTCATAACAAGGTCACAAATAATAGGGAGCAGAGAAAATAAAAATCCAATTGCACAATCCTGAATAATGGAAGTGACATAGCATAAGACAATCATGCTACAATGAAGTGTATTAAAAACTTCGTCATCTATGATTCCTCTATTTACGGAGTTCAATCAAGAATACTTTACTCCAAAAATTATCCAGAACATATTCATATGGCATATGCATTCTACATTCATTCCAGCTAGCCATTGTAAATTATGACCTAGAATGTGATCACACATACAACTAAAAATAAAATCCATCACACAATACCTAGATGATATAGATAGATTTCAATCTTGGAGTGAATTTCTGAAAAGGAACACACCATTGAGCTGAGAAATACAGTCTAACAGTATTCCCTCTCAATTCAGATATGCTAACCTATTTTCCTCCATGCCCAACTAGATAATCACGCACACAAGTCGTAAGAATATTCTCTAAAGTCTTAGATGCATGCCTGACTTGCTCCTCCAATTCCATTTCTACCAATCTCTCAGGAGTAAATGGGAAATCTTGGATTCCATATTTATAAATGAGCTCTACACACTCTGTCTGCATCGTTTTCCCTTTCATGTCCAACATGATAATACATGGGATTCCCTATACCTAAAATATATGATTCAACATATTCTTTGTCTTTAAATCCATGTAAGGAACAACAAGCCAAGGCATAGTCCTCTGATAATTCTCAAAACAAATCTGATCCTCATCACTGGAAATGAACACAATCTCAAGCACTGCTCCCCGTTCCTTCAATCGCTTGTAAATGTCAGCCAACATAGGAGTAAAAGTATGACATTGATGATACTAGTGTGCAGCAAAGTATAGTCCTACAATCTTTCCCTCTAGCTCTGAAACTTTTACCTAGAAATTTAGGACAAATAGGAGTATTTTCGACACTATTTTTCTGGTTATTGGCTTTATTAAATTGAAATAACATTAGTCAAAGACTAGTTTTCTCAAGTTGCGACACTCCAGTCCCATAGATAATTTGATCTCATAGACGTATCAATAAAATCTATTCTATTCAATCATTTTCATACATTTATTCAAATTTAGCACCATTTTGGTTCTTACCTTATGGGTGAGGACCCATAGCCTATTTTTCCGTTGGTTATTATGCCTAAACTACAATCATATGTTATTTTTTTGGATGATAGGATTTTTATAAGCAATCGAGGCTCCAGAATGACATGCTTTACATACTAGATCTGACTTATCCATGCCATTCCAGTGATGAACACCACCCAAGATACACTGGTAAAAATACAGATACATGAATCAAGCCTATCTACACCTAGGTCTAGTCTGTGCCATAGTAGCAAGATTTCACTATATTTTCATTTTATATATGGAAATTTGGAAATACTACACCCAACATTTTTCAAAACCTGTCACATTTTTCAAAACCTGTCACTATAAACTATATGGCTAAATTTTCAAGGAATATATTATTTTCTCTGTTCTATTGCAAGTTTATGAGGTTTAAAATTTACTTCTAAAATTTGAAACCGTATTTATGAGATGTATACTTCCACACTGGACATGTATTTGCACCAAATCTTGTTTGTATAAAAATATTGCTATTATGGTATGTACCACAAGTTCTTATATATCAATTTCTAATATCAATCATTTGTATGTTGAGATTTTTAGATCTGCTTCTTCAATTTTGACAATCTAGAGTTTCTTATCATATCTAAGTTTAAATGGGTTTGTGTTGATGTTGTTAGATTTTTATCATTCAAGCTAGCATTATGATCTTAGGGTCTTTAACTAAGAGAATAACATGCATAGCAATAAACACAAGAGACAAGAGACACAAAGACTTTTCCTTGGGGAAACCATAAAGGAGAAAACCCCGCAACTTCCTCAGAGATAGAATAAGCACCAAAAGTAAAACCTGAAGAACATAAATATGATCCCCCAATAGCAGTAGTCTCTCTCTATGATCCTAGCAACTTCTCCTCTCATTCATGTGCCCTAATGAGTGAGTGTGTGTATGATAAATAGAGAAGCTCACTCTTTATTTATATTTTTTCGTTCACTTGAAACCCACTCCAACATGTCGGGATCACTTAAAAATTACTTACTAGAGTCAACATCTCTAGGAGTGTCTAATAACCCTAGTACCCCACAACTTGTGGGGACTTTTCCTCCTTCGACCAACAAGGAAGGTTATCCTTAACACAACAGTGGGGACTATTGCCCCAAATTACAATGACTCACCTAGGGTTGACTTCTCTAGGATAGTCTAATAACCCTAGGGCCCCACAACTTAGGGGAGTTTAACCCTTGACCAATAGGAGGGTTACCCACAATGACTTGACATTACTTGTTTACATTATAGAACCTCTCGATAGGAACATCAGGGCATGACATAACTCAAATACATTATAGACACATCCTGGAATAAACATCGGGGTACAATACATAAGATACATAGATGAATACATTCCGAAGTTACAAATACATCAACAGATATCCATATTCATTTCCCCAATACACAGGAAAAACCAATACAGTCTCACTCACCAAGAGTTCATGCATCACATCCACTCAATCTATTGTAATCACTCCTGAAAAGTTTTAGCACTCATACTTAAGTCCTTAGAACTACCAACCACACCTTGTTCCGCAAGCCCAACCACCTGGTTCATTTTCACATTGATCCTAGATCCTTACCTTCAATCCAACCCCAAGGTCATTTTTACTTCACATTTAGGAAGGAAACCAACCATTTAGGTAAGAACAAATCTATAACAAGGACATACAACACAAATGACACATCATCTATTAAGAACAACTCAAAATACTATATGATTTTAGAGATATGAAGACTGCTTAGGATCTTCGTATACAACAATATATTTTATATTTTATATACGACAAGCATTAAAGAAAGCAAGGTCAGTAAGGAGAAAGCCATCAAGTAATGCTAGATTTTATATCTCATAGTCAGTATTTAACTTCATTTTGTTATGATTTCGATAACTGAAGATGGATGGATGGGATGGTATCGGTGCAATTAGACTACTAGTAGGAAAAATATAAGAATATAAGGTTCTATCTTGATTTTAATACTTTTCAGATCTGTTTCTTCGAGTTTGACAAGCTAGAGATGTATATCAGATCTAAGTTTAAATGGATTTGTGTTGATATGGGTTGGTGTTGATGTCCATATTCATTTCACCAATACACTAAGTTTAAAGGTATTTGTGCTGATATGGGTTTGTGTTGATGTCCATATTCATTTCACCAATACACCATCTAGATGATTCAATGCACAGGGAAAAACAATACAGTCTTACTCAGCAAGAGTTCATGCATCACATCCACCCAATCTCAGTTGTAATATGCCCCTTGTTGTAGAATAAATGCATTAAGTTGGATCTATGTTGGTTAAATAAAAAAATTAGAAACTTTTGGTAAAATTTCACCAAATTATCACTTCCCAGTAAGAATTATCCCTCACCAAACATAAAGTAAACCAATTAAGAACATTATTTAATGCATCAGAATTGAATAATGACATTGATCCTGTACTATAAATCCTTGATACAAAAACCTTGGCTATACAATCGTCTCAGACCAAAATTTGATGACCTTTATATGATAACAAAGATCTATCTCAAAAGACCTTAATACAAAAATAACTTTTATAATACTTTTGTACAAAACGATTCAATATAGAAAAATTCCATAAATTAGCTAAGTTAATCACACATATCCTAGACTATAAAATATCAATTCAGGAACCTTCGGTAGAGTTATTTTTCTATTACCCTCAAGTACCACAACGTAATGAATTACAAAATGTAATAGTGGAGATACAAGATGAAATAAAATAAGCTTTTTATATATCCCTCATAAGACCAAACATGATCTATGGGATGCCATAAAAAACATCAGACATAAGATTTATACAGCTTTACATAGCTCTATACACTATATGAATACAAATGGTTCTCAATTTATATTGTAAATCGATAAATTTACTCAAATATTAGGAAACCTCAATGCAAACATTAAAAAATAGCAAGGACAAAGATGAATTGGACTACTATTATAGTATAATATACCACAACTCAATGTAAGTACCACAATTTTGTTTTGGGAATTAAATAAAATATTAACTTCAATTAGAAAAAGTACACCATCACATCTGCAGAATTGCATTGCAAACGACAACAACCTCAAAAATACATCAGTACACCTACGAGATATAGATATAGAAATGACTTGAATATATGAATTATGAAGGATTAATACATCTAAAAAACTTGGATAACTTGTTATAATTGAGTCCCCTATACTAACACAATGATTTAAATACATAAAATTGGACAAAAACATATTAGAATGGAACCTAGAGTCACTGTATTTAAAAAAAGATCGCATCTTCTTAACAAAAGATTTTTTTAGTTGGGTACTTTGGAACGCTCTAAATCATATGCCAAGATTTTTTGCAAAATATTGTGAGAAATTATGTAAATTGACCCCTAATGGATTCCCAACTTTTCAAACCCTATATTTCATGGGTTTGAAGAATACTGTTGATCACTTCTTATCAAAATATGGAGAGACCTTTGTGAATAACTATCAGTATTATCCATGTTATAGCTGACCACATGGAATCAAATATGCTTTCTTTACCAACCCTTCCCAAACCCAATCGATCAGGATATCTTCTCATAAATTCATGGAGATATATATATTATCCATCTTGAAATACACTCTCTATCATGTAGGGCCTGGTGAAGAACTCATATGTCTACACAGGAAGTAAGAGTGAGCTCTGGAATTTGAAGTAATTTTCCCAATATGTGAGTTTGAGAGCTTTGCAGGTTGTATGGAAGAATGGAGGGTACCAGGAGATAGAGGAGACCAAGGCACATAGGATGGCTAGAGCGGATTTGTAAGACTCTAATATTTTCAATATTTGAAAGTTCACCTGCAATGGGAAGGCAAGAAATCCATGTATTTATGATGGTTGATCGAAACAAAAAAAGGTTGGGATGAATCAGGGGAGAAATTATTTGTAAATACAAAGTTGTACTATTGTAATTTACCTGATTCCTGGTTTCCTACCATTGATCGAAGGGGACAATAAATGTCAGGCTATGGTATCCTAGAAAGATGATAAATGGGTATGGTTTTGTGATTCCAAAACTAAATATTTGAGAAAAAAATTCCATCAAAATACAAAAGAAGAAAAAATGAAATCCCTAAAAATATCACTTACCATCACCAAATGTCATTAAATCAATAAATTTTCACACGGATGGACATCATGAAACATACAATAATTACCAAACAAAAAAAAAAGGATCTAGGAAGACTCGCCATCATAGTTTCCATCAAAGACTTGGTTGGCATCATTGTAATTATCCATGGAAGTAGCAGTGATGCTTTGCATGAATTTTGAGACCTTCTCAGAAAAAAAAAAACAAAAACCCTCGTGATTTATGAGTATGGATCGATCATTTGTAAATTTATACCCTGCAAATGTATAACACATTTTAAGGATGACATTTTTCCCAAAATAGTATCTCTTCCAGGTGGAGAGACAGACCCATTAGAGGAAATTTGGGGTCTAAAATGGGCCTTATAAGAAAATGCACTAACAATAAGTTCTTGTGAGTTGGAATTTAGTAACCAATAGAATTCCAATCAAATAAGTCAATCATAATGGTTGAATTGACATATTTGTCATAAAAAAACCACTTATTTTGTTCTTATTTTCGACATATCTCCCTGTGTTTTTACTCAAATGTTGATCAGAAGAGCTCATTGGATACATAATTTTATTTCTCATCCAACGAGTACCCACAATGCATACTTTTGACGGACCCCTCTACCCCAAAAACAAGAAATACCTGGAAAAACGTGATGATGATGTCATCATCACATTTTTTCAGGTATTTCTTGTTTTTGGGGTAGCAGGGTCCGTCAAAAGTATGCAGTGTGGGTAATCGTTGGATGCGCAATCAAATTCTGCATCCAACGAGCTCTCCCGATCAAAATTTGAGTAAAACCACAAGGAGATATGTCGAAAATACGAACACAAAAAGCAGTTTTTTTCTTTTTTCCTCTAAAATTAATAAATATTATTTTATTATTTTAACTATTGTTTTATTATTTCCCTTAGGAGGCCCATTTTAGACCTCAAAATTCCTCTAATGCGTATAGATTCATAGCAAGCAGAGGAAACAAGAGAAGTAACGAACTTAGTTCCAAGGGTGACCCAAAAACATGCTACATCCTTATCTCAATTAGATCCATATCCATCCATACCCAGCGCTAAATCCAGTGCTAGGGCCAGTTCCATCCTATGCTGCAAAGTCCGTTGAAGAAACACTCATCGAAGCTTTGCTTTCTTGATCAAGAGGGAAAAATTGAGGGGATTTTAGTTTGAGTATAGTTGGGAAAAATTGGAGGGAGGCTTTGCATTTGTTTGTCTTTTTAAAATTGATAAATATAAAATAAATAATATATATATATATATATATGAAAATGACATATAAATTATTAAATATAAATATAAATTTTATTTTTAAAATTTAAAATAATAATATTTAATGATATTTATATTTTTAAAAAGTATTCTTTTTTTGTAAGTTGAGACCTATTCTTTAAAAAAAGAAAATAGTGATACTTATGTGTTTATAGGTAAACTTGCTTATTATGAGAAGATATAGAGGTTCAAAATAAGACTGGGCCCTCCCTCCAAGAGGAAAAATAGGTCCATAGAACTAGGACCCTCCCTTTGGGAGGGAAAACAGGCCACTCAAATGAAAATAAACAAAAACCTTCTTAGTTCTTCGAGAAGCCAGACAATGAGCCAACAAGTTAATAGTATGAAAGACAAAAAACCTAATAGTATCATGCATAATGACATGTCAATGAGGTGAAACCTGTTCAAAAAACCTTGTTTCCGGCATGCAGATTGACATGTAGCCATGGCAATACCTATTCACGGTTTGTAGTATGGTTCCTCCATGATGGGGCATCTGTATCTTGGTGAGGCTAGCTAAGCAGGCTCGTCTGGATTGGCCTTTGAATTTTTGCTAGACTTCGGCATTTCCTCATCACTGGAGGGGTTTTCTTCTTCCATTGTACCTGTAAGAGGCTTCTTGGTGGGGATTGGAGTAGTATTTTTTGCAATGACAGGGTTGGATGTGAACTTGCTCGTTGAGAGAGTAGAGGATCGACACTGTGTTGGGGGAATGGTGCAGGATGAAGGAACGTGAATGGTGGCTGGGGGAACAGGTGAGCGTGGAGGATCAGAAGGTGAAGCTTCTTGGGGATCCAGCGGGGGTGAACTGAAGGCCCTGAGGGGGGAGGAACCAGAGGATTGAACCGAAGAACCAGCTGAATGAGAAAATTCCTAAAAATCCAGTAATTCTGTCTTCTCTCCATCATTCTTCCAGACGCATTGAAAGCCCCAAACAGTTCATCTTCCCAGTCATTGAAAATCCACTGCACTTCTTTATGAATCTACAGGTTGAAACCATTGCCATTGGATTGAGCCGAGAGAGGGGTATGGTGGTCCTGTTGAGTGCCATTACCACAGCCTCTATGGGGGACACCTCTTTGTCTTTTGGTCACGATGAGAGAGTAGTTGAGAGCAGAGCAACATGGTAGCAGACTAGAGCTAAGCATTGAGATAATAGACCAGAGCAGAGGAGGATGACATTTGAGCATGGAGCAACCTGATGGAGCGGGCACCTCAGGTTCAAATGCGGCAGCCCAACACCCAATGTTGGCCATATTGAATGGTTATGCTGTGAGTTATGGCATCTAGGAGGGTGAGTAATGGAGACTGGGATTTGAAGTGATGGCCTAGTCCTGTCTGCATGCCTAGATGCAACCACATCTCCCGTGGTAATGAAGGCTTGCATTGAAGGTGAAGGTGGTGAGGTCATGCATGGGGGGGGAGGCCTCATCAGCCTCCCTTGTGTCCATGTGGACTTGATTGAAACTTGCATCCGGGGGTATTTTTAAAAAGTATTGAAGAAACCTTAGTATGAAATATAATTCATGATACATTTAGTGTAAATATAATGCTATCAAATTTATATATTGTAAAATTAATTGTTGCAATTTTTTAAAATAAATCAAATGTAAATTACATGAATTTTGACATGTGCTCAAAAGTACATTTCATAATAATGGACATCAATTGAGTCACTTAATATAAAATCCCACATAGGTGACTATCAAAGGGGTAGCTTGAGAAGCACCATCAAAATATGCACATGCTCCTTCCTTGTTTATATTGTTATGAGGTATTACCCTAGGATATTTGAACCCACATCTTTCTTGAAATGTTGTATGATAGTTAAAATTTACTGACATATACCTTCACCAATCCCTCTCCTCCCACTCATTTCTAGCATATTTGCTAGCTTGAATGTCAAATTTGAAGGCATGGACATCTCTACTCATCTTCTCATAATCATTTATATTCACATGTTGCAAATCTACTTTTTACATCATGACCTCATTCATGCACCTTTAGGGTTCTCCTGTAACCCTTTTAGGGAAGGATCATTTTCCTCATCGCTTTCTTGGCATAAAGGGACATGCTCTACAATATTGTCTCCTTGTCCTAGGTTCCTCTCAACCTATGAATGTTTCCCAACCCTTGGAATGGGGAAACCTAGCTAGTATCATGGAGCCTTTGATGAAGCCAAGTGTTTGAAGCACCTCTTCTTGAAACGAGAGGGATCATCCCATGTTTAGAGACATTGTTGTACAAATCCATTAATATTCATTACTATTGTAGGTTTATAGTATAGAATGTGATCTCAGGGCTCCAACCACCAATATCAACCCTCTGGTGGTCAATCCTAAGAAAGAACATTTCAGCTCCCACAAACTAACTAGTTGCTTTAATAATTTTTGGCCAAAGTAGAACAATCATCATTATTGGATCTCAAGATCCTAGAAGATTTTTGTTTATCTATTCCTTCATCCATCCATGTACCAAATTATTCTTCATTAAGTATTTTCAGAAGTTCTTCATAGAAAAAATAAACTAGACAATATCCCCCATATCTAGGGATCAATAGATTGTTTTTGTGGCCTTGGCATGAATCCTTTTATCCCTACATTAAGGTTTTATCTTGTAATGCCCCGGTTTTGACCCCATTGCATTATATGTACATGATGTATTTATTAAATGATCATGGTGTAGAGCTAAAGGCCAAGGCCCCACCATTGATCGGTTATGTTATGTTTTGGGATTTAAATTGTCACCGATGGCATATCGGGGCATGCGGCATATATTATGTTGGTCATCATGTAAATACGCATCTATAATTAATTAAATGAACCCAACCAGCTACGATCGCGGCAACTAAATCGAAAGGGGCATGATTTTACCAAGGATAAGGATGTGGGGAAAATTGTTAAACTTTGGCCAATGAGGGAAATTATCCATGTGTCTTCTTACCTTGTTTTATTCCAACCACTCTCATTAAAAAAAATTACTGCTGGTGGTTGAGGCAGTTAATTCCTTTGAGAGTGGGGTGGCAGGACTATCAGTCCTCTCCCTTACACACACTCCACCCCTGTTGACTTCACTCACGCAGGCAATTCCACTCTCCCTACGATTTTGATGTTCATCCCTCACGCAGACATTTTTTCTTGGCTCCACGAGTTTGCTGAACCCCCACCCAGTGCAATTTCGCGTCCTCCTATAGTTGCTCACCCTCCTGCACTTCGAATGGTCAGCTCATTTCTTTCACGCACAGGAATTTTTCCTGGTTTTTACCCACGTGGTTTTCCCTCTGCGGTTTGGTGAATAGTGCGGCTGTATCCTTTCCTCATGGGATGATTCGTGGGGTCTGCAATTGTTTGAATGCTCATGCACAGGTCGGAAGACGGTGGTTTATTTCCCAGTGTGGTCTATGTATTTGTTCCCAGTGATTTTGTTGCCCAGGATGGGCGGTGATTTTTCCCCTGCTGGAATTGTATTTGCTGTTGCGGTTGGAGTTGTGTAATTCACTAGGGAGGCTTTTCCCTGTTTAAGCTGTGATAGCAAATTAATTGCCTGAGTGCAATGGTTTTTCTTCGGACTGTGAGAGGAGTAGGGATGGGGGCTTAGTTTTGCTTGATAAAACTAGTGGCTAGAAACCACACAGACAGAGCTAGAGGGTTGGCCTTCTTCTCCATCACCCCTGAATAGCACTGGAAGGGAATGCAGGGCCTGAGGGACTGTGTAGTAGAGAAGGGACTGATTCCTTGTGTTGGGTGTGTTTGGGTGTCTTAGAGGTCAAGCTAGTTCTGGTGTAGGTGTTCTTGGCTCTGTAATGAGCTCACCAGCTTAGAAATTAGCCTTTCCCAACTCCTTGATGGCCTGATAAACCCAACTTTGTTGGCTTGGCTGTGTGTTTTGTATATCCTTGGCTATGTGTAAGCCTGCTAGTTCCCTTATTCCTTGGAGAATCATGCCCAGCTCGGGGCTGGCAGCATTGCTAAGAGATTAAGGAGCACGCTGGCCTATGGTTGGGTGGAATGTTGCAGTGACGTAGCTGGTTGCAGAGCAAAGTTTTCATAAGATAAGTAATCTTGCCCATTTTTACTTCTGCAACTATATTTACTGTTAATGAAAATGATGAACATGTTGAATGAATGCATGCATGTTTGAATGATGTTGGTTTCCGCTGTGTATGATGATTAAATTGCAAATGTGCATGTTTTAGTTCAAGGTTCTATTTCAGCATTCTGTTCTAGCAATTTTGTGCATTTATGTTCATGGGGCTCTTATCCCGTGTGTATGAGAAGCTTATAGTCGCGTCCTCTTCGCCGGTCAGAGGCATGGGGATGTGACATATCTTCTCTCCCAATGTGGGTGAGGATTAAAAGCCTTCCATTACATTTCAATAATGCAAAATCCCTTGATAGTTCTATTGAGGAGTTCCTATGAAAATTTGTAGAGGATTTTGAAATATTGTTTGAATCCTTAAAGTTGTATCTCCTAGTTTTGGAGAGGATTTTGTACATTTCCCTACTTTTCTAGAAAAAAAATACCATGATACTATTGAGGAGTGTTTGTGAAAATTTATTTTAATCTCTTCATAAACCATTTAAGCCTTAAAACTACCTATAATAAGATTTGTGTTAAGGTGGATCTGAGTTTTGGTCTTCTAAAGAAAATTATTTGGAATGTGGAAAGTAATATTTGGTCCCAAAAGTTGGACTATGAGCAAGTGGCTTTCAAGTGTAGACCTTGTGATGGGACTAGTCACTTGGCTATTTCTTGTCACAAGTGGAATTTTAAGGATGCCCGCTCGAAGGCTTTGATAAAAAAGCGTAAAAAGGATCAATAGCCAACACGGTGGATATAAATGGAGCTACATCATCATGCCATTGAGAGTGAGAAGTCACAGGAGCACCCCCAACTAAAAATATTAAGAAATTTAAACTAAATCATGACACTAATCATTCCCAATAGGTCAAGGTGGTTTAACCTCAAGTGACACTTCCCAAATACCCCTTGGATATTTGTAGGATAGTAATCTCCAACATTCATTTTGAAGCAATTCAAGGTATGTAAACTAACTACCCTTCTCTCTTTCTCAAAGGGACTAGGTTGGGAATATGAGTGAAGTAATAAATACAAAACAAAATAAATGAAACATCCCTTGCATTAATTCTTCTATTTTAGAACATAATCCCAATTGGAAACCAATGACTTTAATTCAACATTCAAGGACATCCTCTATAAAGAGGGAAAACGTTGAACATAGCCAAGAATATTTTCTCTTAACGGGCGGTTTATGGGAAATTATAAGAAATGATATCATGCAAGAAATACTTTGGTTGGGCAAAGTATCATATTGTGTATTTTTGGGGTGTTAATTTTGTACTCTATACCCAAGATTCATGTTAGTTTACCTATTCCTTATAAAGTGTTTGACTCATGTTGCAAGTGATTATGTTTGAAATCTAAATCTCTAATATAGCTTACAATTAGAAACATAGGAAGTTGCAAATATAAAATAAATCCACTCATGAACAATAATTCAAAAAACAAAACCAAGGAAGGATTATGACCTGGTGTAGCACATCCAAGATAGCATGAGAACTTGAATCTGGGAGTATGTTCACCCTGATTTTATGCACATTGTTTCCTCCATCGTGTGTTTTATCCTTTGGAGTAGACTTGGTAATATTTTACAAATTCCCATGATCATCAAATGTTGTTAGGGGTTTCAAACTTGTACCCATGCCATATGAACCATATGGCTCCAATAGTTCACCATTGTAGGCATAACTTCACCACAAAAAACACCATTTCCTACATTAAAACTACTTATGTTGTACCCTGCATTTTTTCCAATAGGGGTTCCATAATAAGACAATTCTCTGTCACCGCTAGTACCTATGCCCTCTCAATTGCATTCTGTCAAATTTTTAGTGAGCTCATTTCATGCTACGTTCCTCCATGGTGAAAAAATTCACAACTAGTAATACAACCCAAGAGCCATACAAAGAATCATTTTTAAAGCCTCTTCCCATGCCTACACAATTAAGAAACAATACCATGTAGGAATATTTTCCAAGGTTTATATATCATTCCCATGCTTTTGCACATGGGGAGAAACCTCGACATTAATTTGTAGGATGTATCCCATGTGAAACATCAATGCAAGGAGTCTCATTGAGAGCGCTTTCACATGCACTTGCATTTAAATATCATTCCTTGTCCGTGTACCACCATTTTTTCAATTCCCATCTTCCCACATGCATGTCTACCACCTATCGACTTTGAATCTTTCCATGGGTTGATTGCATGGGGGGATTGTAAGAACTTGCATTCAGGAACATCTCTACTCTATGTTAAAGAGTGACTCCACTCATATTTTATATTTTTTTAAATTATTTTTTCAACCACCATAGGTATGGCCATTAAAATACCTTGGAATCCAAAACAATTTATGTACTTTAAGCATCTATATTACTCTCATGAGTATCCCCATTTATAAAATATCATATTATAGCTTCAAAAGTATGTTAAGACACCAATGATCCTACAGAAAAATGTCTTATTCTCAGGATGAATTATTGTATTTTCGAATTCTATAACATTGGATTCCTCAACCATGCTTGATCTTGTAATCCTTTGTTTCAAACTCTCCTATATGGTAGCTAGGCTTCTAACATCATACTTCCTGCTCACAAAAGGAGCTTTCACGTATAGGGAGTTATCATAATTTTTGGACACTAATTGGGACATTAATTGGGATCCTAATTGGGATGCTAATTGGGACGTTAATTGAGATGATAATTATCGTCCAAAATAATTCCAATTTTTTAAAAGGGACGCTAATTGGGATGCTAATTGGGATGCGAATTGGGACGCTAGTGGGGATGCAAATTGGGACATTAATTGGGACGTTATTTGGGATGCTAATTAACGTCCAAAATATCACCAACTTTTAAAAAGGGACGCAAATAATGGCATTAAAAGCGCCATCCCGTGGAAAAGTTTCCACTTTGTCCAAAAAATGATTAAAAATACACTAAAAGTGATAGTGGACACTAAAAAGGAAGCTAAAAGGGACAATAATCACATGGTTTTGTTATAGTGAAACAACACCCACCAATTTAGTTTCATTAGTATTTTTGAAACATAGCATTTTTTTCTTTTAGGGTGCTATCAAATCATGTTATACGCAAGTGTTAAAACAGATCCCGAATTAGAGTCAGCTATGATCAAGGAGGTGAAATTGGAGGTGTAGATTCCTTGCTCTCTCGTATGAGTCACCGAGATCATTGCAGGGAAGAAAAACTATGAAGTGAAGGTAGAAGCATTGATAAACACTTAATGTAAGGTACCTTAGTGGCCAAGGAGTACTTTTGAGTGAAAGTGACTCCAGAAGTTACCTATTTCCATTGGGAGGTGTTTCCAAGTCTCTTTGATTGGAATATTGAACCCATTACTGGTATAACCGGCTCTTTTTAAATTTCACAATTATTTTGTCTCATGGATCCCATTATCACCAACAATTGTGATTTTTGAAGGCCTAGTTAATTTTTTAGAGAAATGAACTTAGGTATTTTATGGAATTTACAAAATTTTTTCTTTCTAAATACAAGTTCACTTAACTCGTAATTTGAAAATAACCTACATGTGGACATATTTGTACTATTCCATCTTTGCACATATCAATCACTTATTGCACCATTTTAAATCTATTCATTTGTGTTTATTTCCCACACATCACTCTTAGTTTGTCACTAGACTTCCACCATAGAGGAACAACCCCCCCAAGGAAAACTTGTATGCTGCATGGTTTATCCCCTCTTTCAAGGGGTGTTTTCCCATTTTATCCCTGTGGTAAACTAGGGATATCACTTAGTTGAGGATGGTCCTAGAACACATTGATTGGATCCTCCAAGAGAGGACACACATTTCTATACTCATTCTCTCCCCTTGGAGAGAGTTTGGACCCTTTTCTCCCATGGAAAAGGATAACCTTTGTTTACTCCCCATATAAGGAATGCACCACCGTCTTCTCCATATTAAGGAGGAGGTTATACAATATCTTCATCTTTCCATATAAAGACAAATATCACTACATCATATTCCACATTCTCCCCCTCACAGAAAAAACACAAAGAATACGATGATGGAACCCAACCCAAACATACCATTCACGACTAGTTTAAATCTCCCTAATCTGCCCAAGTTGGTTAATGTTTTCATTTCTCATGACACAAGCTAGCCTGATATGCTTGAAAATATCCCTTTTGATATTCCTAAGTTCGAAGAGAAACAAGGAGATGATCACACCAACCATATCATGTCATTCCATCTATGGTGTTCCTCAAACAACATATTGGAAAACTTAATGAGACTCCACCTCTTCCAAATAACTCACATGTATAGCTTCAAAGTTGTACATGAACATTGTTAGGGATTTTCATACCACATTTGAGATTATAGCCACTGCATTTCTCACCCACTTTCAGTTACCTATACAACATTACCTAGGCCTCAAAATTCTCACAGAATTTCGGTAAAACACTACAACCCACATTGGCTCCTTTTGGATGGGTTACTAAAATCACTCCAACTAGAGATTGTAAAGGACGTAGAAACCTCCATGCCACAATATGAGGAACAATATATTCTCAAATCCGAACACTTTGATATCATATATGCCCAATCACAGTATTTATACACCCTACTACCAGATGCTCACTAACATCGACCATTAGATCCTCTTGTTGTAGGGACTTCACATTCCATGGATGGATTATTAGGTCCATTTCCTCCCACAGTAAAGTTCCCTTGCAACCAACTCTTGAACCACCTCCCATGGTGGTGAAATATCCCTCTGCACCCTTTGTGTTGGATCTCCCTACTACCGATCCAAATAATTCCTTTGGAAAACCCCAGCACAAACCCTACGACCCTATGTACCCAAGTGCAATCCATGCAGAACTGGTGTCTCCACTGCAAATGGCTGAGTCAACTCTTATATCCACATCATATGGATCTCAAGCAGTCTATATCCCATGGGCAGGGTATAATCCATACTATACATACCAATTTCTCCCTGGATTGACTCCCATGACTCACATGGGGGTAAACTTAGTCCAACCCTCTCTCCAATAATAAACTCAACAATTTGAGCAGTTGAACATTGTTAATCCCTAGAATCCTCAGAATCAGGTGGAGAATAAGGGAAAGAAAAAACATCCCCAACAACAGGGGTAGGGGGCAACCTAGTTCCCCATTAGAACCTTATCCAAGGTAACCCACCAGCATAGGTGGAAATCCACCCAAGAAGTGTAAGAACACCAACTTGATATCAATTTATAACCTTTCTTGATCTATGGTGAGTATGGCCATTATACTTACCATATCTCGTGTATCCCCGACTTCTAGTAGTTGTTGGGAGAAAATAAGCAGGTACCAATGAACCCCCCTCGGGAATTTCCCTCACCACAACCCCAACAAGCTATTTTTCAACAACCTTTTTCCAACCAAGGAGTGGTTACCCAATAGATATACCCCCTTTCCCTGAGTGATGGATCCATTCAAAACATTTTTATGAACTTGAAATTTGTTAACCTCCATACTTGTGATAAAGGAAACACCAATCGTGACCCTTCCCCAGTCATAAAATACACCCTAGTACCATCAACATGACCTTTGAAAATTCTGTACCCAAGCACATACAAAATAATGAGGATACCAAAGAAACCACTTTGACATACCCCTCATAACCCTCATATGAAAGCCATCCACAATTACATTATTATGGATGACCTAACACAGTCCCCACTACCATTTCCACTCTAGAAGTGCTTCAATCTTGTCCATATCAATGAAAAACATTTCTAAATGTAATTGGTGTGGTCAACCCTTTCAGTGCAAGCCTCATGACCTTTTATCTTGACAAAGATGAAACATGACTACCCTCGATAGTCACATTCCAAGTCCCAATCATAGAAAAAACATTATCATTCATTAGTGTATCATTGATGAAGGAACATCCACATTCGTCATGTCCTCTAATGTGTGTAAACAATTTGGCTCACTAGATTTAGTCCCATCCTCTATCTCCCTCTACGCATATGATGATCAACTGTCCCAACCATAAGGGTTGTACCAGAATATCCCCATCGAGATAGGGAAAAAATGGTGATGATTGATGTTGAATTTGTCAATGCCCAACTAGACTACAGCTTCCTATTAAGTCACATTTACATGTATGCCATGAAGGTAGTCAACTCCTCAGTCTTTCGCATCATGACATTTTCATTTAATGAGAAGATGGTCGCCCTTGACCAACTTAACTACTATGATCCCCACACTATTATTAATCCTGAGAATTTCCTACCCATAGTAGGATAATTTAACCAATCGCTTATGTTGATTTCAACTCAGGTGTGTACAAGTATTTTGACCTCCTAGGGGGATATTCAGACTCTCCACCTAAAATCCCCACCTTGAGAGATAGTCTCATGTGCACCATTTTCATCTTTGAGAATGAGTATCCCCACCCAATGGCATCATCATCAAATTCCCCCACCAATCATGGAGTAGAGAAATTATTGAACCCATTGATAGCTCCCATGTTCTAGATATTGTTCTTATAACCCTCCATAGGAGTACAAAGAAAACTAGTTATGGCTCATTTAACTCTACTGGGGATTACCTAGGGAATTCCCATGTGGTACCTTACACCATCATATCCTAATATGTCCTCAAAACCCCTCTTACACTATGAAATGGTGCTGGTCAGGTGAGTTACTCCCATAGTACAACCCATCGAACCACCACCACCTATGACCAAACCACCACTAGCCATCACACAAAACCAAACTGGGGGAAGTTTTAAACCCAATCTAAAATCCCCTAACAACATGAGAATTAATCAACCCAGGTTGAAATCACCTACCACAACTAATCATCCTCCTAAATATTCATCAGGAGTCACTAAACCTAAAGAATGGGGCATACTTCAACACATTTTGAAATCCCCCATCATGCATGATACACCCACCATGCAGGTTAACCATCCATGTGCTCTATGTGGTCAACAAGACCATGCAAAAAACCTATGTCTTGTATTACGAAAACTTAGGAACTTTCTCAATGCATCGGTTAGTGTCATGCATGCACCCCAAGCCACAACTAGGGGCACATCAACCTCCTCAGCCCCTAAGTCCAAATCGTTATGCACCAATAAAGCACATTCTATTTGCTCCCAATTTGGAAACTGCACACACCATTTTTATGATATCCCGCATTTTTAGAATGGTTGGAAAATATTCATCTCACACAACCTTGGTGGAACCATTCCTGCTCCACCAACAGAAACAACTTCCTTCAATGTTGTTACCGGTTATTTAGCCACACTAATCGTGTCTCCTTAGTCACCTACTCTTGAGATCCATACAATGCTACAAATTCACCTTATTCATGTCAATCATGATATCCAGAACAACAAGTGCACCTCATGTGGAAACCACAACCATACGATTCCTAGTACAAAATCCCCCCATACAACCACAACACCCCATATAACACCAAGAATGGTTCCAACTAGGGGATCTCTCCCATGCCGTTCATGTGAAAAAAATTCTCATTATTCATTTCAGTGTCCCATTTTGTGTGTTGCATGACCATAACATGTGAGAATATTAACAATTGGATCTAGGAGCCAAGGAGATTGTCACAATTCGATATTTCCCACAAAATATGCACAAATTAGCAGAAAGAGAGAAAATATCAAACACAAATGAAGTCAATAACATATATTATTATGACTTCCCAACATGTAACTATGTCTTGAATAGATATATATTACAATAGGGAAAAATTGTGATGCCTGAGAGGCCATTTGGATGCAGGCAAGTGTCAGACCATGATTTGACCCTCAAACCCTCCTAGGTGGACCAATCAACTTCCTAATCATCCCAAACGGTCATGAATGCAAGTGTTAACATGGGTGAGGCATTATGAGACATAAATGGATGTATTCTAGGCGTGGTTGAGAACATGGGTGAGTGGGAGTGTCCCTAGGAAGAAAAAAATGCCCAAGGAAGGCCAAAAACCAACACAAACATGCACTAGTGCCTATGGTCAAACATATTCTATGAATATAGGGATGGGAGAGCACAACAAGGCTGATATGTCATGAATGAGGGCTCTTTTAATTCATAATTATCAACTGGGAGCACCTCAACTATCTGAATGATCAACCAGGGGTGCCTCAACTATCAGTAAATGATCAATATCCCTAAGTCTAGACCATAAAACATTGTGTGGAATCAAATGAAATGTGCCGAAGGTATATGATCATGGTTATAAGGTGGATTGTTACTCTAATACCCCCCCTTAAGCCTAAATTAGTACAAATTGTCCAAAATATCATGGAGGCCTTGGAAACAAAGGCTCAAATCAACTCATACAACATAAAATTTTATTTGTCCATAAAAACAAGGTAAGGAGGAAAACCACATGGGAACAAAACCTCCCCTAAAAAATGGGAATGGAGCCAAATATATGAAAGTGAATGGTATCCATCACCATGTATCACCCACTCTGATAAGGTATATCATATAGGTTAATGTCTTCTCAGTGAAGATCCTGGTGAAAATGTCAGCAGTTTTCTTTGTGGATGGGAAATACTGCAAGTCTATCACCTGATCATTCACCAAGCTCCAGATGTATTGCATGTGTATCTCAATGTGTTTGATCCTCTATCTCTACACCTGATCATTTTAAATCTTGATTTCTCTTTGATTGTCACACCAAATGACTATAGGTGAATCAAATGCTACTCCAAGTTCCCGAAGAATACCTTGTAACCTCACACATTGTGTAGTTGCGTTTACGACTTCTCTGTACTCAGCCTCAGCTAAAGAGAGGGATATGGTGTGTTGTTTCTTTCTTGAAAAACATATGAGAAAATTTTCTAGCATGAATAAATAACCTGAAGTGGACTTCCTATCATTGGGATCTCCATCCCAATCAGAATTAGAAAATCCAACTAGTTCTAGTGGAGAATCAACATCATAGTGTACCCCAAAGTGTCTGGTTCCTTGCACATAGTGCATGATCCTTTTGGCTACCTTCCAATGGATCTCATGAGGATTCTGCATACATATTTCTAAACAACCACAACATATTCCAAATATGGTCAAGAGTGTGTAAGATATAGTAGAGTCCCGACTAGTTGTCTGTACAACGAGTTGTCCACCAATGGAGACTCACTAAATTCACCTAATTTTATACCTGAAAAGAATGGGAACTTGTATGCCTTAAATTCACCCATTTTAAAATTCAATAACAGGTCTGCAACATACTTTTTTTGGATGACCTTGATCCCTGCTTCAGATTGCTCAATTTCCTAACGAAGAAATTGCTTCAACAATCCAAGATCAATCATGGAGAATTCACTATGCAAAGAAGACTTAATTGATCCAATTTATTTAGTGCAGATACATGTAATCAAAATATCATCAACATACAAAAATATTACCTGAAATATTTCACCAAAATGATTCAAATACACATTAGGATCATATTTACATATTTCAAAGTCAAGTGAGAGCAGAAAATTGTCCATCTTGGCATACCAAGCACTGGGGGCTTGCTTGAGGCCATAGAGAGACTTCTTTAACCTGCATACAAGTGAATGATACTTAATGAAACATTCATATTTATGCATATATATATCCTATTGAATTTCACAATGAATAAATGCACTCTTCACATCCATGTGGTGAACCTCCCAGTGCTTAGATGTATCAATGGCTAAAACTAGCCTAATAGAGTCAATCTTTTCAACTGGTGCAAATGTCTATGTATAGTCCACTACTTGGAATTGAGAGAATAATTTGGAAACCAAACTAGAATTATACTTTATATCTGAACCATCAACATCCACTTTGGTCCTATATACCCACTTGCATTGTACTAGTTTCCTCTTGGAGGGCAAGGGAACCAATTCCCAAGTCTCATTTTCCTGTAATGAGTTGAACTCTTATTGAATGGATATTTTTCATATTGTGTCAAGTGATGCTTCTTGATATGTTTTAGGATCACATACAACCATAATGAATCATTTCTCATAAATATTCACTTCACATGCAGAGAAAGCAGTGTGAAATTGAGATCTAGTCTTTCTAGGATCTAGTGGATTACCAACTATATTTTCTGTTTCTTCAAGAGTTTTCTCAGTCCATTTGGGATGAATGGGTGAGTAAGGATATGAATAAATTCCATCATCATCTTCATAAATATAACAATCATAAAAAATATAAATATATTCATCACTTACATCATCATGGAGTGGAGGATGTGAGCATTCCCCATGAGCTAGTTCGATCTCTTGCATGAGATCCTCTTCAAACTATATACTCCTTTCTATGAATGTATTCTGAGATGAGGGATCAAAGATATTGTATCCATTTGAATATTCATCATATAAAAACATTATGGAATCCTTTCTTTGATGTTACAAGGATTTTCTTTTCTATAGAGGAATCCTAGCCCAAGCCTTTGAGCCAAAGACCCTAAAATGTGAAACACTTGGTTTGTGACCCAACCAAGATTCATATGGTGTTGTTCCATCCAAATATTTGTGAAGATATCTGTTTTGGATGTATGCACACAATTTAATTAATTCATCCCATAGCTTAGGATTCAAATCCTTTTCTTCAATCATACAAGTAGCCATCTCCTTGAGATCCCAGTTCTTGCGCTCTCCAACACCATTTTGATGTGGTGTGTAGGGCACCGAATGCTTCATCAGGATGCCACATTCTTCACAAAGCTACTGCAAAATATTTTTCACATACTCCTTGTCATTTTCATTCCTAAGGACCTTGAACTTATTCCCACATGCATTCTCAACCAGGTATTTCCAAACTTTGAGAGTCTCAAAGAATTCATATTTTAGTCCGAGGAAATACACCCAGTAATATCTTGAGAAATCATCGATGAAAGTAAAAAAAATACCTTAACCCCCCATCAGAGGGTGTGAAAATAGGCCCAATAATATCTGAATGGAGTAATCCAAGCTTTTGGGTATCTCTTCTTGCTCTCCCTTTCTCATAGTCGCGCTCTGCATGCTTTCCCACTACACATCCTTTGCATGGGCCACTTGAGAGCTTGATAGAAGGAAGCCTTTCCACCATGCCTTCTTTGTTCAATTCATGGAGGTGTCTGTAGTTGAGTTGGCCATATATCTCATGTCACAACCTGCCTGTATCATTGGCATGAGACAAAATCACATTCCCTTTGGATTAGGGGAGGAAATGGGAGAATTTTTACATTCTTGCACAATGATCAACAAAGTCCAATGTCACCAACTTGTTTGTAGAGATTTATGCTATCTCTAATGCGTTTGGATTAAATGTCTTTCTCCTGGATTCATCAGTGTGAGTAATTTGGTACACTAAGAGTAGGTTCGCTTCCAACTATGGTACAAAAAAAACATTATTGAAGTACCCACCGTCAAGATCGATCCTGCCAATCCCTTTGGCTTGGATCTCTGAATAATCACCCATTCGAACAGTAGGACCACTTTCAGAATACATGGCTGAGAAGACGTATTATACAGAGGCCATATGCCTAGAGTCTCCTGAATCTATGATGAAGGTATAAGTGTCTGAAGAACCAACAACTAAAGCATGGAACCTCTTTTTATTGTCTGAGCCTAAACCTCCATCCTTCTTCCTTGCGTCCTCAGGTAGTGGGATGTTGTTTTTCTCTAGCATCTCTGACATCATGTATATGGTATTCTTCATGCATGCAATCTTTGGATTCCACCCTTTGTGAGAATAGGTGCATTTGGTCTTCTCTTTCTTCTTCTTATCCTTTTCCTTGGTAGGATTCGAGCCCCCATCTGAAGATTTGGGTTTGTACAACTTCTTGTTATATTGTTGCTTCAAATCCTTGGATTTGTTCTTGATTTTTCCTAGATTCAAAACTCCTGAAATAAGAGATTGATATTTACTGGTTTTGATGGTGCCCATTTGCACTAGCTTATCCTGCTCCTAAGTCAGTGACTCCATGAAGTCATCCAGTGAAGGCATGCGCCAGTTTCGAGCTGTGAGATTGATAGAGTGGAATGTAGACACAAACACTAAGTACTTTGGACCTAGCTTCGAACATATGGACAATATGAGATGCTCCTCATTATTTTCTATGCCACATTGTTTCAACTGAAGCACCAATGATTTGAACTTTGTGAAGAAGTCCTGGATTGTCTCAAAATGAGTTGGATTCATGGATATTATCTCATTTTTGAGCTGGGGATATCTCATCTCAACAATATTCCTGAACAATGCCTAAATCTTAAGCAATAATTCATTGGGATTTGTTATATTTCCTACATGGAAGACTAAGTCTCTCGAATTGCTTAGACAAATCTTTCCAAATGCTTCATCAATCATGTTGAAGAACTTTAATTTCTCCACAACAGAGTTTGGTTCAACCTCAGTCTCCATGGTGACCCTGTATAGGCCTTTCGACCTCAGTTGTATCACCATTTTGGACTTCAATTCAAAATATTTTAATGGGGTCAACAAGACATGGGTCTTCTCCATTTCTTCTTGCTCTCTTGGTGACAAACTAATGAATGTACCTGCAATGCAAACACTTGAATCTATATGGAAAATCCATCAAACAACAACTCAAACACTCTGGATTTGATTTGATGCTCCAAATATATCTAATACGATGTGAAATTTGATTCACAATTGGATCTAGGAGCGAAGGAGATTGTCACAATTCGATATTTCTCACAAAATTAACACAAATTAGAAGAAAGAGTGAAACTAACACACACCACTGAAGTCAATAACATATATTATTATGAATTTCCAACATGTAAATATGTATGGAACATATATATATTAAAATACATAAAATTTGTGAGTCCTTGGAGGCCATTTGGATTCATACAAGTGTTAGACCATGATTTGACCCTCAAACCCCCCTACATGGACCAATCAACTTCCTAATCATCCCAAATGGTCACGAATGCAAGTAAGAACATGAGTGAGGAATTTTGAGACATAAATGGAGGCATGATAGGTGTGGGTGAGTGGGAGTAGCTCTAGGAGGCAATAAATACCCAAGGCAGGTAAAAAACCACCACAAACATGCACTAGCTCCCAGGGTCAAACATATTCCCTGAATCTAAGGATGGGGGAGTGCACCAAGGCTGATATGTCATCAATAAGGGTTCCTGTTAGTTAGAATGATCAACTAGGAGTGCCTCAACTATTAGTAAATGATCGATATCCCTAAGTCTAGACCATAGAACATTGCATGGAAGAAAATAAAATGTGCCTAAGGTATATGATCATGGTAATAAGGTGGATTATTTCTCTAACTTAACCCTTTATCTTATCCTGCACTAGCATTATATAAGGAATTTTTCTTGCACTTTAGAACGCTAAAAAGCCAAAACATTGTGTGGGCGGTTTTGATGGTACAAAATATTCCATACGATCATTTAGGGACCCCCTATCCTAGATCTACTTGGATGAAAATGTGCAAGATCAAGTTTAGGATGACCTAGCTCTCACTTATCAAGAAACCACTATCCTACACTATAAAAAACTACACATGTACCCTCAAGAACACGTGCATAAAATAGTACAAATTATTTGAAAAGCGGGTTCCACACCCATTTTAAAAGAATTTGGACCAAACATCAAAAGATTTCCAAAGCCAAACCATAAATCTGCTTGAAGAACCATTCACACCATAATGATAAATACACTAATAACTACATAGTCATGCATTTTTCTCCTCTAAACAACAACACTTCTGTTAGTTTTTCAACATTAAGCTAGCATTATGTTAGGATATTTACTGAGAGAATAACAAGTACAACAATCAAACACAAGAGACAATGAACACAATGTTTTTGATCGGGGAAACCATAACTAGAGAAAACCCTACAACTTCCTCAGAGATAGAATCAACACAAGATGTAAAACCCCAAAACAGTAAGATGCACTCTCGACAGCAGTAATATTCTTCTTGTCTAGCCCCAGTGTCTTCTCCTTCCTCAAATATGCGCTACACTTGAATGTGTGAGTGATGTGTGCTAAATAGAGATCCCAGCTCTCTATTTATACTAATCCTAACATGAATAATACCCTACTAGGGCCGACCTCTACTTGGAGAGTCTAATAACCCTAGTGCCCCGAAACTGCGGGGACTTTAACCCCTTACACAATCGGAAGGTTACCCACTATGACTTGACATGACTTGTTTACATTATTGATCCTCCCGATCGAAACATCAGGGCATGACAACATGACTCAAATACATAATAGATACATCCTGGAATAAACATGGGGTTACAATACATAAGATACATAGATGAATACATTCTGAAGTTACAAATACATCAACACTCCCTCTTAACTAGGAAGGTATTATTTCGACACAATTTTCATCACTGGTCTTCTTCTCTGTATCAACTAGATCATCTCGTCATATGCATATCGAGTCTTTTGAGTCTTCAAGTCATCTTCATATTCAAGTCATCTTTATCCTTCGAATATGGATCATCTCTCGATCTGGATCATCATGGGACATCATCACTGGATCTGGATCATCTCTCAATCTGGATCAACATCACTGGATCGGATCTGTATCATCACTCGATTTGGATCATCATCACTCGATATGGATCATCATCACTCGATTTGGATCATCATCACTAAACTGGATTGGATCTGGATCTGGATCATCTCTCGATTTGGATCATCACTCGATCTGGATTTGGATCTGGATCATCTCTCGATCTGGATCATCACTACCGGATCTAGATCATCACTCGAGCTAGATCTCTCGGAGTCATCATAACTGGATCTAGATCATAGCTTGATTTGGATCTCACCTGCTCATCATCATGTGTGTGCTATCTCATCATAGGATTTTCTATAGAGCCAACCTTCTTTCATGCTAGGTGTATGCCTACCTCCTCGTAGGTCTTTGGTAGCCCTTATATCTGACCTACTCGTCAGAATGGCCAGCACTCACATCTAACCTACTCGTCAGAAAGGCGGTAGCCCTTATATCTAATTATATATGACCTAATCCTACAGTCACATCAGAATGGCCAGCACTCACATCTGACCTACTCATCAGAAAGGTGGTAGCCCTTATATCTATGTAGGAGCTCATCCTACATCAGAATGGCCAACACTCACATCTGACCTACTCGTCAGAATGGCGGTAGCCCTTACATCTATCCTACTCGATAGAATGGCCAGCACTCACATCTTACCTACTTGTCAGCACTCACATCTGACCTACTTGTCAGAATGGCGATAGCCCTTACATCTATCCTACTCGACAGAATGGCCAACACTCACATCTGACCTACTTGTCAGAATGGTGGTAGACCTTACATCTGTCCTACTCGATAGAATGGCCAGCACTCACATCTGACCTACTCGTCAGAATGGCGGTAGCCCTTACATCTGTCCTACTCGACAGAATGGCCAGCACTCACATATGACCTACTTGTCAGAATGGTGGTATCCCTTACATCTTTCCTACTCGACATAATGGCTAGCACTCACATCTAACCTACTTGTCAGAATGGCGATAGCCCTTACATCTGTCCTACTCGATAGAATGGCCAGCACTCACATCTGACATGGAAGGAACTAAATCCTTTAGCCATGAATAGAATGGCACTGTCCTTACATCTGACCTGCTCGTCAGAATGGAGGTAGCCCTTACATGTGTCCTACTCAACAGAATGGCCAGCACTCACATCTGACATGGAAGGAACTAAATCCTCTCACCATGATAGAATGGATCAGCCCTTACATCTAACCTGCTCATTAGAATGGCTATGGGACTCATCACTTTCCCTTGGAGGAAACCTCGATCTGTAGAACACCAAGATTCTCCCTGAAGTACTCAAACTTCACTCTGGCTAATGGCTTCGTCAACACATCAGCTATATGTTCCTCCGTCGCAACATATTGGAGCTTCACTGCTCCCCTCTACACCATATCCCTGATATAGTGATACTTGATCTCGATATGCTTCGACTTGTCATGGAATACTGGATTCTCTGACAACTTCACAAAACTCTGGTTGTCATAATGTATACAAGTAGCATCCAACTGGAGATCAAATATATCAGATAGTAGCTTCCGCAACCATACTTCCTCACAACTAGCTGAACAAGCTGCGACATACTCTGCTTCAGCTATACTTAGTGCCACATAGGATTGCTTCCTGCTAAACCAAGAGATCACACCTGATCCCATACTGAAGTAACACCCTGAAGTGCTCTTCTTATCGATGGAAATACCTGCCCAATATGAATCAACATAACCCTCCAGGTTAATCTTTTGATTCGCATCATACTTGAGCCCATAATCAATTGTACCCCTCAAGTACCTCAGAATATGCTTTGCAGCAATCAAGTGAACATTTCTCGGATCTGTCAAGAACTGGCTTAAGGTGTTCACAACAAAGCAAATGTCTGGTCTCATGTTCATCGGGTACATCAATGACCCAATCATCTGATGATACATCGTAGCATCAACTGTCTCTAAAGAAGCATCATTCAATAGCTTCAGGTTTGATGCCATAGGTGTGGCCATAATCTTGCAATCCATCATCCCAAACCTTTTCAGGATCTCTACTACATACTTCCCTTGTCCAAGGAAGATTCCATCTGCACTCTGCCACACCTCCATACCTAGAAAGTAATGCATCATACCCAAGTCCTTCATCTTGAAATCAGCAGCAAGCTTTCTCTTTGTATCAATAATCAACCCATCTATACCTGTCACAAACAGATCATCTACATATAGTAGAAGCATCACTGGGTTGCCATCTTCAACCTTGTAGTAAAGGTTGGAATCTGCTTTACTCTTGGTAAAGCCCAAACTGGATAGAAAGCTATCAATTCTATCGTACCATGTCTTGGGTGCCTGTTTCAAACCGTATAGGGCTTTCTTCAATCTGCATACATGAGACTCCATGTCACGTGTCTCAAAACCAAGTGGTTGTTCTACATACACTTCCTCTTCTACTACACCATTCAAGAAAGTAGTCTTGACATACATTTAGTGTATATTCCATTTCATCACTGCATCCAGAGCAAGTATTGATCTAATGGAAGTGTATCTGGATATAGGTGCAAAGGTCTCTTCATAGTCTATTCCCTCTTTCTGAGAGAAACCTTGAGCTACAAATCTTGCCTTATACTTTTCAATGCTACCATCTGCAGCATGCTTGATCTTGTAGATCCATTTGGAAGTTACAACTGACTTCCTATCTGGTCTTAGGACAACATCCCAAACATCATTCTTCATGATCGATTGGTACTCTTCGATCATAGCGACCTTCCATTCTTTCCGTTCTACTGCTTCTTCATAACTGGAAGGTTCTTTATCAATGAAATCACATAGTAAAGCTACATACCCGTAACAAGATCTAGTTCTCTTTCTTTATCTGTGATTCTCTTCTGGAGCCCCATATCTTTCTGCACCTTGGATAAGTTCTTGTACCCAAGCAGGTTTCCTCTTATGAGGATTCTTCTCCAGAGGTGGATCTACAGGTCTTTGTGGTTCTTCAAATTCTCAATCTTCTTCTTGAGTTTCTTCATTCATGGTTGTATCATGAATTCTGGGTGCTTCTGCTTCTTCAAGTTCTTCAGCGGGTCTCTTTCTGGATTTTTTGTAAGTTGTGTCTTCATCAAATGTCACATCCCTACTGATTTCAATCTTCTTATATCCTGGGAAATATATTCTGTAAGCCTTAGAGCTTTCATAGTATCCCACAAATATACCCTTCTTTCCTGAAGGATCTAATTTAGTCCTCTTCTCTTTTGGAATGTGGATGTACACAGGACAGCCGAATATTTCGAGATGGCTAACTTCTGGTTTCTTTCCAAAGAAGACTTCTTCAGGAGTCTTGTTCTCAAGTACTCTATGTGGAGTACGGTTCTGTACATACACCGCTGTTCTGGCAGCTTCCGCCCAAAGATGCATAGGAAGGTCTTGATCATGAAGCATTGCTTTTGCAGCTTCCATGATAGTTCTAATCTTCCGTTCTGCAACCCCATTCTGTTGTGGATTATAAGGAGTGGACAACTCCCTCTTAATCCTTGATTCTTTGCATAGCTCTCTGAATTCATTTGAAGTGAATTCTCCGCCATTATCTGATCGAATGGTCTTGATCTTATTTTCAATATGGTTTTCGATCAAGGCTTTGAATTCTTTTAACTTACTGAATACTTCATCTTTGTTCTTCATGAAGTAAATCCATGTCTTCTTAGAAAAGTCATCAATAAAAGAAACATAATATGCATACCCGCTTAGAGAGTTTGATGACATAGGACCGCATACATCAGAGTGGATGATTTCCAAGATTCCTTTTTCTTTGTTTTCACTACTTGGAAATTTCTTCTTTGTATTCTTTCCTTTCGCACATCCTTTGCATACCCCATCATGTTTTTCTTGTATTTCTGGAAGACCTTCGACAGCTTTGCTTGCAATAGGTAGTGCTCTGTAATGCACATGTGCAAGCCTTCTATGCCAAAGTTCACTTAGCTCTACTGTGTCATGGACCAAGGATTGTTCTGGATGGCCCTTTAATTTGTACAATCCTCCTTCTTGTTCTCCAATCACTACCGCATCATTGATAGTCTTTCCTTTTGGCCACATGATGACTTGACCATCTATGAATGCAACCCGTATTCCTTTTGCATCTAATGCTAATATGGAGAGAAGGTTCTTTTTGAGTCCTGGCACAAACAATACTTCTTTCATTGTTAGAGATTTTCCAGAGTCTAACTTATATGAATATTCCTCACTACCTTTTATTGGATATTGGTAGTCATCTCCTAGCTTTACCTTGTGAGGTGATTCATGTTCTGATAGTCTAACAAAGGATTCCTTGAATCCAGTCATATGTTTGGAAGCCCCACTATCTATAAGCCAATCATCACTACCATGAGTAATGTTACCTATGAGAGCTGATATCAGAACATATTCATCCTTGCTTGAAGAATATTCACTTTCATATCTGGCTCTCTTCCTGGATGGTTCATCATCCTTTGCAGCATGAGCATGATGTCTTCTTTTGTTGCTCTTCTTTACTATCTTCTATTTGTTAGGACAATTCGTTGCATAGTGTCCTGCTTCTTCACAAGTATAGCATATGATCCTAGAAACTTCTCTTCTAGTATTGTTTTTGTGAAAGTGCTTACCTCTAGAACCATGAGATTTTCTATTGCTTGACTTGGGGTGAGACTTGGAGTGTACTGTAATAGCTTGGTCTTCACTTCCCATCTTCTCTTCTTGAGCTGCTATCCAAGCTTCTTCTTGAGAGCACTCTTCCCATAGTCTGCTGAACTTGACTAACTTCTTCCTAGCACAGATTCCTTGGATGAAAGAATCCCATGACCTAGGAAGGCCATTCAATGTAGTCATTACAATCTCTGCATTTTCCACTTCTTCATAAACTGCTTCTAGTTGCTCTTTGATCTGAGAAACTCTTGTGAAGGAAGAATGGATTGTTTCTACATTCTGAATATTCACATTCTTCAGTTGGTTTCTTAGGGTCATCTTTCGATTGATGTTCTTCCCTTCAAACAATTTGGTTAGGGCATCAAACATAGCTTTAGGTGTCTTGAGAGAGGACACCTATGGGATAAGGTGATCCTTGATAGAATCAGCAATGATCCTCTTTGCCATAACCATCTTCTTCTTGTTTAATGCCTTTGCCTCATCTCCCTCTAGAACTGGAACCTCCTCATGAATGTAGGAGTCTCATTCATTTTCTTCAAGGACCAAAAAGATCCTATACTTCCAGGATCGGAAGTTTTCAGCTTGCTCAAGCTTTTCATCAAGCTTGGTATGATGAGACATCTTAAATGAGAACCTCAAATGGAAATACAAAATATTTTAGATCTTACCAGGTTCAAGATGTCGGATCTGAAACTTGAGCTGAAATCTTACAGAGCTGGTTCAGGAGCAAATTAGGGTTTTTCTTTTCCGGAGTTTTGTCTACCCAAATGCCTTGAAATTGGTCCCTAACTTTGATTTTGGGGAGGAGATCAATCCAAAACTGGGCTCACTGGAAAATTCCTCTTCTGTGAAAAGCCCTAATTTTCGATAGTAGTGACAAGTCCAAAAATAAAAAACCTCAGAATTGGATTTTGCTTCGACAGAAAGATGTGCCCTAAGGAGGAGAGTTGTTCCACCTTACCTTCACTGAAAATTTGTGAAGGAAAATCCACAAACTGGGAAGCCCTAGTTCCCGGAGCTGCACAGTGTCTTCTTCTCAGGTTAGCTCTGATACCATGTTACTTTTTCAACATTAAGCTAGCATTATGTTAGGATCTTTACTGAGAGAATAAAAAGTACAACAATCAAACATAAGAGACAATGAACACAGTGTTTTTGATCGGGGAAACCATAAATGGAGAAAACCCCACAACTTCCTCAGAGATAGAATCAACACAAGATGTAAAACCCCAAAACAGTAAGATGCACTCCCGACAGCAGTAATCTTCTTCTTGTCTAGCCCCAATGTCTTCTCCTTCCTCAACTATGCGCTACACTTGAATGTGTGAGTGATGTGTGCTAAATAGAGATCCTGGCTCTCTATTTATACTAATCTTGACATGACTAATACCCTACTAGGGCCGACCTCTACTTGGAGAGTCTAATAACCCTAGTGCCCCGAAACTACGAGGACTTTAACCCTTACACAATCGGAGGGTTACCCACTATGAATTGACATGACTTGTGTACATTATTGATCCTCCCGATCGGAACATTGGGGCATGACAACATGAATCAAATACATAATAGATACATCCCAGAATAAACATGGGGTTACAATGTTAGTTTTTCAACATTTAAGCTAGCATTATAACAAGATCTTTTCACTGAGAGAATAACAAGCACAACAATCACATAAGCACATCACAAGAGACAAGAGACACAAATATTTTTAGGAGGGGAAACCATAAATGGATAAAACCCCTCAACTTCCTCTAAGATAGTATCACCACAAGATGTGATCCCAAAACAGTAAGATGACCTTCCTTCACAATA
>LPNX010996168.1:8688-71603 GCA_001517045.1 Pseudotsuga menziesii | reverse complement strand
CTTTTCTGAAAACAGTGGAGGGAAGCTCCCGGAACAGGAAGCCCTAATTTTCTGATTTCTTCTGCAGAAATGCCTGTTACTGTTTCTGTGATATCTCCGCAATTACTGATCCTCTGTGTCTGAACTTTCTCACTGAGGTAACCTCACATTTCCCTGATCCAACACCATAGGTTTCATCAGAATTGGTTTCACCATTTTTTATTTATGATCCTTTTCCCAAGGTGACCTGTTACAGGACTGTTCAGAACAGCGAGGTTGTACGGAATGCCACGTGTCACTGGTTCATTTTATGAGTTTGACCTTCAGAACACAGAATTTAAGGTCCGTGCCCTTTCTGTAACATCTTCAGGAATTCCATTTGGACCTCTGTAGCCCAAGATATTGCAGATCTTCCCAGGTGTCCTGTTTATGGATGATTTCTGGAAGAGGCTGGAACCCTATCTTGGAGAGATCATATATCCCAGAATATAGCGAATCAAAGGCTTCCCTTTGGACACAGTGTTCATCGGGATTTTATCTTTGGCCCCTGCAATTTGCAGCCTCTGAACCTTCGCCAATATCGGAATATAGCTACTGTACCAAAACTTAGCAGTTTCAGTATTTAGGGTTTCTCTAGCTAGGGGTCAAACTAGGGTTTGACTTTCCCAGAGATTTACCCAACCAAATTTACTGATCCAGGTCTCTAAATTTCGGTTTTTATGAGGAGATCAATTCTATGTAGGTCTCACTCAAAAATTCCTCCTCTGTAGAAAGCCCTAATTTCCACATCGAAACTGAAAATGCTTGAAATTGAATTCCGCATCGATAGAAAGATGCACCCTTCAATGGAGAGCCATCCTAGCATACTTGTGCTGAAAAAATGTGGAGGAAGATCCAAAAAATAGGAAGCCCTAGTTCCTGTAGCTGCACAATGTCTTCTTCTCAGGTTAGCTCTGATCCCATGTTAGTTTTTCAACATTTAAGCTAGCATTATAACAAGATCTTTTCACTGAGAGAATAACAAGCACAACAATCACATAAGCACATCACAAGAGACAAGAGACACAAAGATTTTTAGGAGGGGAAACCATAAATGGAGAAAACCCCTCAACTTCCTCTAAGATAGTATCACCACAAGATGTGATCCCAAAACAGTAAGATGACCTTCCTTCACAATAGCAGCATTCTGTCTTCTGTCTAGCCCAAGAATTTCCTTCTCCAAAAGTGCGCCCCACTTGAGAGAGCAAGAGAGCTAAGTCACAAGTGATAAATAGAGAGACACACACTCTCTATTTACATTAGTCTGTTCACTTGAAATTGTCATTTCACACGTAGGCTCGACCTAACATTTATTACTCGAGCCTACACCTTAATTAGTGTATAATAACCCAAGTGCCCCTAAACAGTGGGGACTTACCTAATGACTTGATATGACTTGTTTACATTATAATCCTCCCGATCGGAACATCGGGGCATGACCACATGACTCAAATACATAATAGAAACATCCCGGAATAAACATCGGGTTACAATAATATAAAATACATAGAAGAATACATTCCGAAGTTACATATACATCAACATACAATACATAATATACATAGATGATACATTCTGAAGTTACAAATACATCAACAATTTCTTCCGATAATCAATTTCCCACAAGCCTCCCATGGGGGCACCATGTTTTCAATTTTTATTTCTGCATTATCTAGATTCCATACCTTTGTCATGTCATTTAATACACTTGGGTATGTCCATCTTGTGTTCAGGATTGTTACCAGGACATGAATATTACCAAACCCATCGATAAAGATGCAATATTTTTACCATAGGTTTTTCCACGGAACTGACTTATCAGTATCCTTTGTACTCCTCTCTCACAAACTATTGAACTGCCATAATTTTTTCATTATAATACCAAGAAACCATCCTATAAAGTCAACAAAATTTCCATCTTTATGTTCCATCAACGCAATATCTACAAATCACACTTTCCCCCTTTAGGTGTTCGCACCATTGCAAAACCCTTCATTTTTCATACATCCATGATGTCGACCTCCCCACAAGCTCAAGGAATTCCCCCCTATGAAACAACCCACCCAAATTTAATTATTTCATAGTTGTGCATTTACTCTTCCACCTTATTCAGTTCATGAAAACAAATTCATTGGCACATTGTACCAACAATATCTATCATGACCTTCTCATACCTCTTGACAATCCACCCCTCTATAGATATTCTTCATATCATCACCCCCATGAAGAAACCAATGGGGCCCCTTCGCTTTGAAACAAACAATTCTATTTAGTTATTCCCTCAAGAACACTCTGCATGGAATTGATTCATGGGGAACCTTTCTTCATGTTTTCAAAAGAACTTTCACTTCATCTTGGAAAAGGTTCCTCAACCTAGGCAAAACTATAGGAACCATTCCCATCATTAAAATTGACTCCCCAACTTACCTAAATATGAAAGAGTCACACCCATCATCAAATTGGTCCCTTGACATGCCCAAAAATATGGGAACACCACCAATTATTCTTTATGTACAAACAATTCCTTGATACCATCAAAATCACAGGAACCGACAATTATTTTGGAAGCAACCCTTGGTTTTCTTTGATTGATGCCATTATGTTTCCCTCCTAGCATATTAAGTTTTGTTCTATCACTCCATGATCAGTGTTGTGTCTCTAATAACACCATTCATCTATAGTTTACAGCCCTCTGTTACATTCTCTTCATACACTTTGAAGTATACTTCCGTAAGGTACTCCCTAAATTTACATTGATCAAAGGAAGTTATGATCCCATTCTTATCAGCTAGTCTTGTGTCAGGTTAGTCAATCTCACAATTGGTTACAACATGGTATTGGTTCATAAAATAAGACCCTCATATTATTAAAATACTTCAACTCTCATTAATATCAACACCTCTTACTTTGATCATTGCAATGGTTACAATGGTACGTTAGGATCCCTTTCAATCCATATAAGGGACCACCTAGACCTACATAGGGAAAGTCCTTAGTGATCCCAAATGTAGTGATATCCATTGTGCTCAATTTCAACACATTCATCGCATCAGGGGGAGTCATACCTCCATTATAGGGCAAGTCCCACTCCTAGAATTCACCATTATTCTAGACACCCACCCCCACGGGATTCTTCAGATTCTCGACTGTTTCACTTCTTCAAAATCAATAATTAGTTCCAATTTCATGTACTCTCACATGTTCTAAAGCTTCCTTCATCCATGTCTCAACAACTTATGATACACCCCTCGGTCTTTTAATTCTATAGCCCCTATGAAAAAAATCACAAGCATGGGAATTCCCACCTCGTTTGTATAAAATAACACTCTTGGTTACTACTCCTTTGACAAATTTCCTCCACTGAAAGGTCCTACTTGTCCACCTATGTTTCACCCACTTTCAAGAACAACAGAGAGAACACAAATACATTATTATGCATTATTGCCTCTATAATACCCACCAAATCTCATACATAAGGGGGCATATGTTATCACAGAAATCTCGCATACATGCGACATTTTCACAATTTGCACTGTAAATCATCTTCAACATATAGCATGCATCCAACGAAAGACTTCATCATTAGAGTCAATAAGCAACATGAGTCCAAAATTTCCAAAAAATTCAAAAGGTACACCCACATGGCTTGACAACTATTAATATGCGCTGTAGCTAGTGTCATTAGTACAATGAGTGCATTGTAGTGTGTATATTACTTCAATACCCAAACTACAGACACAAATAATGGGATCTCACCCACCAATGATGCATTAAAGACTGATTGAAAGCTACATTACCTCCAAATAATTTGAATTTGTATCTTCACACTCTTGTTTTTCTTTAATGGCCTCCTTTATGTACTTGAGATCTAGATCATGAGATCAAGGGGTTCACATTGGATCTAGTTATTTATTGGAAAACTATTGGCCTATGTAAGAAACCCATGGGCATGGTTATTGTAATAAAAATTTATAGAAAGGTTATGCTGCTATAATTGTTCTTTATCTCCCTTTTAGCTCACCTCTTCCCTTTTATTTATCATTCACCAAGATCCCTTTCCTCCTTCCTCCAAGGGGAAAGCATTTTTCTCACTAGTTATTTAAAAATTTGACATCTACTGTGGACAAGAAATGCCTCCCTTAGTAACATATTTTCCTCCATTTTGAGATCACATATACAAAGTGTTGTACATTGTTGACCATTGGGAAATATACAAGTTATTTGGCACCTGTTGGTTGTTCAATGGAGTTTTCATTCTTCTCCCCCTTTGTGCGTTGCTTATTTTTTGTCTTATTTCCTTTGTTTTTAGTTGATTTCACTAACAACCATTAGCAGGATCACTTGGATAGATCCCCAACAATCAATGGGAACCTAATAATGAGGCCTTTCTACATCCTACAAGGTATTACCCATCACCAAGTGGGAAGGATTAACCCTTGTGCAATATTTTTCACAACACTGCTCATTAATGATTACTCAAGAATGATATGGGTTGGGTTCTTAAAAGACAAATATAAAAAATTTGATAACTTTAAAGAATTTAAATTCTTGGCTGAAAATGAAGTTGATTTAAAAATCAAGTGCTTGAGATCAGGTCGAGGAGGTGATTTTATCTCAAAAGAATTGGAAGAGTTTTGTGAGCTTCATGGAATAAAGAGAAAATTTTCAACTACAAGAAATTCACAACATAATGGAGTGGTAGAATGAAGAATAAAACTATACAAGAGATGGATAGAATAATGTTGAATGAAGCTAAGATATCAAACATATTTTAGAGAGAGGCAGTTGGCACAATGACCTATATTTTGAATAGAGGGAAAATTAAAGTTAACAATGCTAAATTTTCCCACGAATTATGAAAAGGTAGACCAACAAAAATGAAATACTTCAAAGGATTGGGAGAAAGTGTTATATAAAGATAGATTAAGAGGACTTAGGCACATTCAAATCCAAAGTCGATGAAGGTATCTTTCTTGGTTATTGATCTAGAATACAGGATTATAGATGTTACAATAAAAGATTGCACAAAATTGTAGAAAATGGAAATGCAAAAGTGGTTGAAGAAATTCCTTAAAAGGAGGATCATGAACAAATGAACATCTAGAAGAGAAGAGATAAGACGATGACGATGAAGAAGAATATAATACCCCCAGTTTGACCCTTGTAATGTATTTAATATGTTTATGTAAAATTATGAAAGTATGATAGTATGGATTCCTAGTGTAGAGATCAATACCAAGGCCCGACTAGTGAATGGCTAGGTCTGGATGATGCATATATTTTTATTTGGACCATATGGTTGTATTATCATGCCAATTTGAAATATATGTAAATATTATGTTGGTAAATAATAAAATGTTCCAAGATGGCTGTGTAAAGAGCACTAGAGGGGTTATGATTCCACCATAGGAGAAGAGGAAAGGGGACCTATGGGAGACTAAATTATTTCTTTCAAAGTGTAAGCCTTAAAATTCATACAAAATTATACCATGTGCTTTAAATGATCCAATTATACTTTCTTGACTAATAAACCTAGTCATTGAATGCATATGTGAAATTGGTGGGAAAAGTCACTTCATGTAATTATGGAGGTATGGGGGTTATGACAGTTATGTTATCTATTAGGAGTTCTTTCTTCTATGGTCATATGCTATGTCAATTGTCTTTTCACCCTTATCTCATATCCCTTGGAGTCAACACCCTTTTGATCATTCTCTCATGAATATTTCTACACTACATAGAGTTTACTACTACCATTCATAACCATTACTAGACTGTGTTAACCTAGAAATTCAAATTTAGAGATATATCTAAATTTTGGAAGGGAAAATATATGGTTGTAAGTGAACATAGAGGTTGGGAAATCTAGGATCCCTTACCCATTGTTTTGATACTTTTCGATCCTTGATAAGTCATGAATTAATGTTGTTGGAGGTTCTACAATATCATGCAATATGTTAGACTCTTACTGCACACACTGGTAAGAACTATAAGGGTTGTTTTTCCCGAGAAAATTGTGGACTAGTGAAGGGAAATTCCTTCTTTTTGTTCCATGGAGCAATTGGAAAGAGTGCCCAAGATGTGATGGTTTAGTGAGACCCTTGTAGATCTATGGTTGATATATTGGATAAGCATAGAGAGTAGAATGGGTCATGGGATGAAAGAGAGAATCATGTAGGTGCTTCCTTCTACCTGGTGGCCTCATAACCCAACATGGGGGTGGTCTCTCAAGAGAAAGAGTATATGCTGAAAAACATGGCTACAATTGAGTTGAAAATCACTCTTACCCAACTACTTTCTTGGATATTCTTTGTTCAAGGATAAATACTCTTTTGTATTTGATGTGCAATGATTTTATTCATATTCCTATAATGATTAATATTGCATATGCATCCTAGACGTGTGTAGGCATTTTATTTATGCTGTGTATTTTTTTATGCATCTACACACATGTTTTTATTGTTATAAATTTGTAATTATGGTTATGGGTAAAATTTAGAATCTTGTATTTAGTGAATGTCCCTTTTTGCTGGTCGGATTGATAGATAAGGATGTTACATAGTGGTATTAGAGATTCTAGTTACAATACGAGAGGTGTATGGTCTAGAATTCATAGTTATAGGAAAAAATCCAACTTGTAGATGAAATGATCCTATGAAATTTAGGGGTTTTATTTGTCATATGGTATTCTAACTAAGCCATGGGTTAGATCTGTGATCTCCCAGAGGGGGAGGTAGATTGAATAATGGAATTTTTTGAAATTCATAGAGTTGTAGTGGAATGATTCTAAAAAAGTTGTGATTTGTTAAATGATGGATAAGGGACAAATTTAATGGTAATAATCCTTTATTCCCAAATTAAAATTTTATTCAATTTCGAAATTTTTGAAAATTTTGGAAATTTTAAGTAAGCCCCACCCATGCCACATGGATGGATGATGTGGAGGAGCCACGTGAGCCATATATATGATTGGGAACCTCCACATTAGGCCTACACATGGGTAATCACAAATGACGAAGTGTAGGGGAAGATGGATATTTTACCATTTAGCGACGGGGAAGATCAAATGTGGTTATTTTTCTTTGGCATTGATGTTGTTGTATACATTTTTCTTTTTTGGATGCAATGATGAAAATTTAGTTGGTATTAAAGTATTGTTGAGATATTCTTGTAGTGGTGATGATGCCTGCTATTAGAGGACTTTCTCATGTATGTATTCTTTTGCAAATATATTAAACTATAGTTTAGGATCTGGTTTCTAGAGATATGGTAACTATTTCCTCCTTTCACACATATGGGGTTAAGCAAAACATAAATCTTCAAGCTGTTAGTTGTGTCCTTGGAGGAAAGTCTTGAGTCAAGTACTGTCACTTGATATTAACTCCTACGTTTAGGACAAAATCCTAATGAATCCAATGGGGGTGGTCCCTAAGAAATATTTAAACTAAGGCTCTTTATATTTTAGTTGTTAATGACACAATTAAGTTATTTTATAAGTTTTTGGTAAATAATTCTTTCACAAGACTGATGCAAAATTGTTTAAACATTCATCAGCATATAGCATGAGTATATAGAGATTAATATTGACAAAATTGATAATCAGATGAAAATAAGAGTGTTGTGTAATGCCAAACGGATTCAAAAATGTTGCTGAAAAGAAATGTTTTGCAATGTGTCTTGGTCAGTTTTAATTGTTAAAGATGAGTTCATTTAAGGGAAGGGGGATTGTCGATATACTTCTGAAGTAATGAGAATATGTCCAAAGAGATAACAAAATTGGTTCCTCACTCGTAAATGTCGGCTGCATCGGAGTCTCTGAGAAGGTTTTCAACACTAGACCAACAAGGGTGTAGCCTAACTGTATCTCTAGGTCACTATTCAATAGTTCCCTCTTCCTTTGAGAAATTTTCCTAATAATGTCAAAACGCGTTGTGCCAGATTTTCAAAATTTTTAGAAGGTTGTTGATTTTATTACTGTGAATTAATTATTTAGATGTGAAGAATTGATTAGTGCACATTCCTGCTTTTGGTTATCCCATATCTTAGGGAGAACCTGCGATGGGAAAGAACATACACCGGAATGGAAAATGTGTGTTCCAATTTTATACTGAAGAAAAAATATTGTGGAAGAAAAATAAAAACTAAATTGTAAAAGAATCCACAAGCTATGTGTCACTTTCTGATCATCCACCATTAATTGACAAGAAGCCTTTGGTTGGTGGAGAGAGCATACTTCGTGGCAATGAGTGAGGGAACAAAATTATTTAAACAACTTTAAATATGAAAATTAAAATAAATAATTAACTAATACATCATTCAAAGAAATCGCGTTGTGTGCGTGTGATTGTTAGAAAAATTCAAGCGACGAGAGAGACACTACCAATCCCCCGAGGGGGGATGAAGTGTGGGAACTGTGTATCCCACTTGATTTCTTGATTAATTATGATTAGAATATCATAAAAATGAAATTAAAATATTTCTTATAACCTATAAAAAATTTCTAAAAACTTATACAATTTTATGGAGTGAAGGGTAATGAAGAAGAAAGGAAAACTGAGGGTTTTTTGGTGTCCAAGGAGACCAAAAACTTGAATTTTGAGCATAGATGCCTCCTATTTTTATTTGGAGATACCAAAACCAGAAATTTAAATTATTATAATATGATGTAATGAATGAATAAAAGATAAAAAATAAAACTAATTTCATTACTTGCAAAAGATTGGAAACTTTTACTAGTTTTTAGAGCACTGAAATGACAACTTTAGATTCAGTAAAAGATGATTATTTTTAAGATTTTATAAATATAAATTATATGATATTATAAATAATTATATTTAAATTATCATACTTTTAAATTAGATCTATCAAATTTTCATTTTCAAACTATGTAACCGAAAAGAGGAGAGATAATTGTTTTGAGAAGATGGAAAGCATCTTGAAGCCGTCATTTGATCTTATCATGAAAAATTTGGAGACCCTATAGAAATAAGATAAAACTTGAGATATTTTCAAAGAGGAAGAATATACAACTGAGTTCAACTCCTCCTTTGAAAATGTGACCTGGAAAACAAACCTATGAGAAACCCCTGCATAAAAAGTTAGATCTAGTGTACTCAAAAACATGAAATGAGAAAGAGTTGAAATAAAACTAAGTATGAAAAAATAATATCATATATATTGAAATCAAAAAATCAGTAAGCACATTACATAAATAAATCCGTACTCTATGTGTCTTAGATGACCTTCTGAGCTAGATCTAATAGCAATTTAAACAGAAAGAAACTCATAAATTTAACAATATCACCTCAAATATTCACAAGAAAACATATACTAACATAGAGTGGACCTCAAAAGTATGAAATTTTATTCATCCATACAACAACAATAAAAATTAACAGAGGTTCTTTGCATCCATGTCAAACAAAGGATGAGAACCCTGGTTTTATAGCCACAAAAGAGCTTCAAACCCTAAGGGGCACATTTTTCAAGTGGAGAAGAGGTTTAGGAGGTTGAGATAATGGTTAGAGGAAGGCTTGATTGTTGGGATTAATGGATGACACATCACAAGAGGTGATCCACATGTCTCAGGAGGCCTCCACCTCTCCCAACCACCTCAACCACTTTGGGAATTACGCCCTCCTTGAGGAGAATGTGTTTCCCTTTAGTGGAGAGTTGTCTAACACCTCAGAGAAAAGATTGGAGATGCTCTCTAGGATCATAAACTCCCCATGCAAGGGCCTTAACCAATATTCCACCTCAGAGACAAGTCCCATACAATATTCCTTTGATTTAGGATGGGGGTTTTCTCCTATTTTTCCATTTGTTTGACCCTCTTAGCCATTTTGGAGAAAAAATCCAAATTAATAATTGAAAATTACTAATTTGACTCTCAAAAATGGGTTTAAGGGTTAATTTAGGTATCTGGATCCAAACATTTGCATCTCTGTGACCAATGTGGATCCCTATGCCCAATTTTATGACATTTTGAAATATTACAATTAAAATACACCTTATCGATGATTTTATTGAAAAACTAAAAATTAAAAAACACCTAGGGGGGACTTATCAGATCTTCAGAAACTCTAGACATATGACAAGAATGGTGTAATACATAAAACCTAGGATTTAATAACCTTTCTTAGAAAAAAGTTACCAAACTCACCATCCCAACTTTGGAGGATTTTGAGTGAAAAACTTGAAAATTATGTCGCTTAAAAAAACGTCCTATAATTAACAAGGGAAAAAACACTCAAGGATGATGACCTTGATGACCAAGTATAAGAATTCAAATCCTTTTACATAAAATAAACTCATACTGTGTCATTTATTACAATTCCCTCGAAAGGGTCTGAACATCCAAAAGAGGCTAGCACTGGCCCTAATGAAACCACATAACTTTTGAGCACTGAGTAAAAACAAGTGATTTGTTTCAATCCTTGGTGACTCACTTGAAAAATCCCCTAAGTAAAACTTAGTGGATAACATCTGGATCCAATTATGGGATGTGTGCTCGATCTAGTATTCAGGAAAGGAGAGGATAGGAGAACGACAGAATATCTGGATTATATAAACTGTAAAAACATCTCAACTTGACAAGAAAACCTTAGTAGAACAAGTTTAATGAAAAGAACCAATGATCCAAAAGTTACTTATTGAAAGGAAGGAAAAACTAACTAATGAAATATAAAATTATTCATTAGAGGAAATTTGGGGTCTAAAATGGGCCTTATAAGAAAACGTGCCAAAATAAGTTTTTGTGAGTTGGAATTCAAGAACCAATAGAATTTCAATTAAATTAGTCAACCATAATGGTTGAATTGACATATTTGTCATTAAAAAAAACTACTTTTTTTGTTCGTATTTTCGACATATCTCATTGTGTTTTTACTCAAATTTCGATCGAGAGAGCTCGTTGGATGCGGAATTTGATTCCGCATCCAACGAGTACCCACACTGCATACTTTTGACGGACCCCGCTACCCCCAAAAAAAGAAATACCAGAAAAAACGTGATGATGATGTCATCATCACATTTTTTCTGGTATTTCTTGTTTTTGGGGTAGCAGGGTCCATCAAAAGTATGCAGTGTGGGTACTCGTTGGATGCGGAATCAAATTCCGCATCCAATGAGCTCTCCCGATCGAAATTTGAGTAAAAACACAGGGAGATATGTCGAAAATACGAACACAAAAAGTAGTTTTTTTCTTTCTTCCTCCAAAATTAATCAATATTATTTTATTATTTTAACTATTATTTTATTATTTTCCTTAGGAGGCCCATTTTAGACCCCAAAATTCCTCTAATGCCTATGTACTGAAAGGAAATTCATAAAGTAAATGCTCACTTTAAGTGGCTTATTTTCCTACTCTAAGAATACTAAAATCAAGATCTTAGGTAAAATAAAATCTCCAATGTAACCACCTAAGGATTTGATCAAAATCCAAAGCAAGGAAACATTATTCAAGAAATGCAATGTCACATGCCCATGCCTCCGACTGGCGAAGAGGACGCGACTACAAGCTTCAAACACACGGGCTAAGAGCCCCATGAACATGCACATGCATAAAAATGCTAAAACAGAATGTTGAAGCAAACATATTGAAGTAGAAACATGCACACATGAACATTTATCATGCACAGATGCAATTATCTATCAGACACAGCGAAAACATCATACATTCATACAAGCATTCATTCAACATGTCCATTATAGTCATTAACAGTAAATATAGTTGCGGAAGTAGAAATGGACAAGAGAACTTATCTTATGAATAAATTGATCCGCAACCAGCTACGTCGTTGCAACGTTCCACCCAACCATAGGCCAACATGCTCCTTAATCTCTTAGTAGTGCTTCCACCCCCGAGCTGGGCATGATTCTCCAAGGAATAGGGGAACTAGCAGGCTTACACATAGCCAACAGTATACAAAACACATCCAAGCCAACACAGTTGGGTTTATCAGGCCATCAAGGAGTTGGGAAAGGCTAAATGCTAAGCTGGTGAGCTCATTTCAAAGCTAGGAACACCTACACCAAAACTAGCCTGGCTTCTAAAACACCCACACACACCCAACACAAGGAATCAGTCCCTTCTCTGCTACACAGTCCCTCAGGCCCTGCATTCCCTTCTAGTGCTATTCAGGTGTTGTGAAGAAGAAATCCAGCCCTCTAGCTCTGTCTGTGTGGTTTCCAGCCACCAAGTTTGTCAAGCAAAACTAAGCCCCCATCCCTGCTCTCCACACAGTCTGAAGACCAACCATTGCACTCAGGCAATCAATCAGCTGATACAGCTTAAGACAGGGAAGACAATTCCTGAGTCATTATTGGCCTTATCATGGCCAAAATGACTCTCAAGAGAATTTGCAACAGTTCCCCACAATGTGAAGAAGACCACGGAAAACACAGCCAACCACATGGGGAAAACCAGCGACCCAATCTATGCAATGAAGGCACCAAGGGAATTTCACGGTCCAAGGATGGAAAGGAATAACCCACGTTCACAACTGGGCAGAGGCAAACATATATACAGGCCACGAACTGGTAAGGAAAAACATACACACCACTGAAACCGCGAATGGCCCTTCACAGGGAAAACCGTGGATGAAAATGCACAACTCTGAGCTTGTTGTGTGAGCCCAAAACAGAAGAATACCTGTGCGTGAGGATAATGGACAGATTATGGTCCCTGCATGAGGACGAACAACTCTGCCTGGGCGCGTGGGTGAACAACAACAGAGAGGATGTGAATTGGAAGTGCGTGAGCGTTTAGCCCGTCGTGGAAAAAGTGGAATCTCTGCGTGAGTGATCACAGTGGTTTTTCTTGGCCATAGTGAAGTCAACCGTGGTGGAGTGTGTGTGTGGGTGAGGACTGATAGTCCTGCCACCCCACTCCCAAAGACCATAACTGCCTCAACCACTAGCAGCCATTCTTTATGAAAGTGGTTGGAATAAAACAAGGGAAGAAGACACATGGGTATTTTCCCTCACTGGCCCCAAGGTTTGACAAATTCCCCCACATCCTTATCCTTGTGAAAATCATGCCCCTTTCTCATTTTAGTTGCCACGATCATAGCTGGTCGGGTTCATTTAATTAATTATAGACGCGTATTTACATGGTGACAAACATAATATATGCCGCATGCCTCGATATACAATCGGTGACAAGTTTAAATCCAAAACATAGCATAACCGATCAGTGGTGGGGCCTTGGCCTTTACCTCCACACCATGATCATTTACAATATATATATCATGTACATCTAATGCAACGGGGTCAAAACCGGGGTGTTACATGCAAACTTGCATGAAACTTCAAGATGGGAGGGTTGGAAGGGAGATTATAATAATGGAGAAAGTCATTGAGCTGCTTCCCAAACTGGCAAGTCCTCTTGCAGGATTATTCTATCCAAGATTGGATAGGACTGATGTAAACATTTGTATGATGAGGCAGATCATCATACTCATCAAAAGCATTTTTCTACTGATAACTTTGTGTGTAAGCCCAAAATTGCACAAAATCATAAGGAATGTCTGTATGTGAAGATGATGGCTAAAAAAAGTCTTCAACTAGTTGCATCCAATATGACTCTTCACTGCATTGCTTCTCCAAGTATTCATTATTGGTACTGATATATGGCTTAGAATGATCATATGTATAAGCTGCATGCTCCTCTTCGACATAAAATTTTCCCAAGGCCACAAGATCCATGCTCTCTTCTTTAAAAACCTCATAAATAGGATCTTCAATAAAACCATCAAGAGACTCAAAACTCCCTCCATTAGATATGTCATAGACAAGATTATAAACAAAACCATCAAGATTTTTTGGTTCATTGTTTTCCTCCTCACACATGTCATATATTGGATTTTTCATGAATGTCCAGGAATCCTCATCAACATCTTTATCAGACATAAGGGATTCTTCATCACTTTTATCATGCTCCAGGCTATACTTTTCCTCCTCTTCATACTCATCTTCTTCATAAAAAAGGTCACAAGGCAGTAAAAATTCCACACTAGCATCATTATATGGAGAATAGGTAGGAGTTCCATCATGCACATTACAACTTTCATCATAAGTTTAATTATAATATTATGTAATGGTTTCATCTTGAGATTGAATTGGAGTACAAATGTGATCTTCATCACTGAAATAATCATGGGAGAATCCCCAATATTCAATAGGCTCTGTTTATGTGACATGAGGAGGGTCTTAAATAATATGTTTAAGGAATGGCTCTTCATGCACAACCTCAATGGGATCATCATGGATTTCTAGACATTAAGTTTTGTATACCATGTTGATACTAGGTATCTTAGGATCTTTTGTATGAAATTATTTCCAAGGAAAGAAGTATTTCAAATTATTCTTGATGAATACTTCAATATTGGATAGTCCACCATATCTTTCATTAAAATGCCATTGTCTCAGAAAAACATTGAAGAAATTTGTAATTGAAGTAATAGATCTATCAGGAATGCCATTGTAAATCCAATCCGAAGCCTCTCCCAATAGAGAATGAGCAAACATTTGTGTTATATGATCCTCATAAATTATGTTGGATTCACTCGTATATGAAAGGAAATTCACAACATGAAGACTAGCCGCATAATCACAATCATGCCCCCGAAAAATGGAATGGGAATATCTTTCCTTTTCCCATAAAAATATTTGGGAAAACCTAGGATTTTGAAGAAATCAATGGGAGGACATCTACAATAGATCCGATTTGTAGTTTCTATTCTTTTAATATCCATGTCAAGAATCAGTGATCATGGGGAATGCCTGGAACTGAAAGAGTGGAGCTGTTAAAAAATGAGCTTTAAATTTTATTGCTTGTTTGGATCACCTACACACAATCAATCTCAACAATTTACATGAGAAAGAAGGGTTTTATCCCTTCAATGGACTTGTTGGCCGGATTTTTTGACTATTGGCCAACTAAAGGAGATTATTCCCACACAAGTTGCTTAGAACAGCTCCCGGTGTGTTTGGAATCGTAAAAACTCGCAGGTTATGGTCTCTTGCTACCAACTCAATTTATCCTCTTAAGGAGTATAAAAATTCAGCAAAATGTTTCCTAAATTAAACTACTATTTAAAACTAAATTCTAAGGTCAATTTCTAAGTCTAAATCGTCCTAACTCTGCTTTCTTAAGGAAAGTCTTCTGTTTTGTTTAAGTTTTTTGGATTTCTTGTGTAAATTATAAAGCAAGCTAAACCTAAATAAAACCTATTTAACAACTGCTAGAATTTAAACTAAGCTAAAAATTTATAATTAAAACTAAATTAATCTATCTCACCTGAGAGAAAAACTAAATTAATCTATCTCAGCTGAGAGCTAATGTAACTAATTAAATTAAACTATCCATTGATGATGTATAAATCTGAAAAGAAACAATTTCAAGTCAATGAGAAAACTCAATAGAATTGAAACAATAACATAGTCATATTTTATAATATTTATGAGATAAGAACAGTAAAATAATAAAATAACTTCACTATTTGAATATCATACTTTATCAAAAGATAATTAAAATTCAGCACTTCTATATTTGAATGATATTGATAACTAACCAACTATATATTACAACATTTGTTAAAATACAAAATGTTTTAACCAATTAATTAGTGAATGACAATATTACTATCATTTATTTATCAAGAAAACTTAAATAAATAAAAGATATAATACTTTAAACATCAAATATAAAAATGACTGGTTAGAGTAAGTTTTTTAAAAATTATATATAAATCACAGCAAAGCATGATCATACATACAAATATTCAAAACAAGACAAATACCGAAATCGTATATATATAAAAGTTTCAAAATTTAACCATAAAAGATATGGTTAAACAACCCTTTAGAATATCAACAAGTCTTGAAACAGTTTAAGTATCAGTCTTATTCACATAAACTTCCTCCTTTGGTAGAAACATCTCTACACACCAACATTCAGAACGAAATAATTACACATAAAGTTTCAAACATCCTGGCAACGTTCATTTCCAGATTTCTAAAACAAAGTTACAGAAAGAAATAGAATGAAAGAAAGACACAAACAAAATTGTTCCTTCTGATCTGTAGAGACCATCCCCTATCCGACAGCGCCTCCTAAATTCTTCCTAAAGCAAAGTTTACAGAAAAATAATGATTTCAGAAGAGAAAACAAATCATCTTCCAATTTCTAGAGACCTCCACTCTCTCGTAGAAATTATTTCTACTTTTATAGGCAGACAGACCTTTCGCTCTGCTTTATTTCTCTTTGGATGAATGCCACCTCGAAATGAGATATCCTTGGGAACTATTGAAACCACTTCATTTGCTGCAAATAGATCCAATGATCGTGGAAACAAGATGATTTCAGAGGTATCAATTCTGTTTGGAGAGGCGGATCGAATCTTTGACTGTTAATCCTTTTTCTTCTTAATAATGAGATACGCTCACAGACTGGTGTAACTATCTCACAGTGTTGGTGAACCATTTGAATTATCTCCAATTCCAGACTCTTTAATGGCATCTTTCCATGCATTGTTTCCAAGGGAATAACTTCAATGCATTTCAGCATGTTTTCTATTTAACCTACACATTGAAACAACAATTATGAGAAGAAATAACTGCCAATAAAACATAAAAATTAATGAACGATTCTGAAATGAAGAAAAAGATCATGATGAAAGGTTAAGAGAATGTTCCCTTTTAACTTTAACGATTAACCAGTTGTTAAATATCGGCATTATCGTTCAGGTATTTATCCTCAGGATTTCATGGCGCATTCTCACAACTTTCTCCCTCAAACCTTTTAATTTGATCTAGTAGCATAGAAGTAATTTTGTTACATTATTCTTGGCTACTTTGGTGGCACACCATCTCCTTCTATTTATATGTGCAATTATGAGACTATTTATCCACGACATGTTTCCATAGATCCTGTTATGATTTGATGATGAAGGTTATGTTTATATTCTATAGAACTACCACATATCCTTCAATATCATGTGTATTAAAACATTGATCCTATTATTAGAGATAATCTGCCAGCATTCTAAAAAATAACGCCTTTTAGTTACAACAGAAATAACAAGTCTTCCGCAGTAACGTGTTGGTATCTGCAATCTTCCTGAGAGTGGAACTTAAAACATGATAACGATCTCCCTCATTTCTCTTCATGAATTGATCACATATAACATGCGCCAATGTGGACTGAAATAATAATTAGCGTGACTTGGTGTAACTAAAATGCAGAAGGTGAATAGTTTTTACTTCGTGATTTTAGTGCATAGTCTTTCAATCCATAACGATGGCATTCTGCTGATATTTTCACTTAACCTCCAATTTTATATTTATTCAACCATTGGTTCTTTTATCTACAGAGAATCAAAAGTGCCATGAATGTTGAAGGAATTGGGATGCAAAATTTTGCAAACATGACGAAACCCTCACTTGATTTGATTTAATAGAATTGGTGGATCTTTAGCATGATTCTTGACTAAATTATAGGAATATCAATTTTAATCACATGTTAAAAAGTTGAATGAAACATGACCATTTACTTACACGATCTTTATGATAGAAACCACGTTAATTAATAGACTACAAGTTCATGCAATTTTTTGTGAGTTCGTGGAATGCTTTCAACAATTCTAAAATCATCATTCCAACAGAAAAATTAATGAAGAAGTTTTTTTTTAAACAAAATGTTGATAGTAATTTGATGTACTAATAACAACGACGTCGCCATTGATGGTCTTCTATATTTGGCATGGAAATTAAATCTATAATATGAATATTCTTTAATGGTATGTTATCCCTTCTATCACATGCACAATATGTTTACCAAATTATATTCCAAATTGCTAATCTGTTCAAAGAAAATGAGGCTCAAAATGTTATAAAGAAATAAACTTTATGTGATGTTGCGTTTTCTCGTAATGTTTCATTTATACATTATTGCATTATATCCACATATAATATTTCAATGGTGACTTAAATCATGTCAATAATTTTTAATCATAAAGGTGGCATCATAAAGTTAAGAAACCATATGTTTATCTTTATAAAAGAATATAATTTCAAATGTAATTCAATTTTTCTATTAATAAGGTAATCTCTCATTTTAATAACATGTTAATGAAATAATTTGATAAAGTTTAGCAGTGTATAAAATTCATGTTATTTATAAATATATATACAAACAAATTTAAAAATAATAATACTTCTATAACTTTATCAAAATCATAATAAAATCAACCTATAAATCAGATTATTCTTATTTTCATTAAATGTCCTTGAAATTATTTATAAATTGCAAATCGAAAAATGACAAGAATGTTGAAAAGTTCAAAAAATCTAATTCTTTCAAAATAAGGCATCAATAAACTCAGGTAAGGTCAAATGAGAACATGTAATCATGATCTTGTAAGCAAAAATGCCAAAAGGTCAATCGATGCAAATGCTGAGATCCACCAAATACTTATTTCATAAACACCAAGACAAAGAGCAAGCAACATAAAAAATCAAGCATCCAAAGGAGATCATTAACGGCTAACCGGATCAAGGAAGCAAACCAAAAGCTAAAAATTTACAAAAATTTTAATAGGGACCCCTTTATTTTGGAAAATGAAAGGGGATTTGTTGGGGTGCCAACAAATGGCGACATACCTGGGCGAACCAATTATCTCTGCTCATTCATCTCAAAAGGCTGTATAAAATATAATCTTAAAATCTACTTAATACAAGTCAGAAATCATTAATCTAGTAAGAACCAACAGCCATTTTATATTTGTAAATATTTTCAGAACCACCCCCATTTTTGTTAAAGACAAACTGAAAATTACTTTGTCAAAACAAAATACTCAGGATAAAGATAATCTACATCATCAGGATAAATATGCATCTATTTACTTCCTTCAAAAGCCTCCAAAATCCACTCCAATTATAAGAAATATTTATTGATTTTCCATTAGACTTTAACTGAAGAATACTATCCAGGCCTGGTAACCAGATATTAACAACATCATTCATGAGTTTTACCAGAAATAAATAAGTCAGCTCGTGATGAGACCTCCTATCACTTGATCTTAGGATCAAGAGCCATCACCCTAGTGATCAGAAATGACGTTACCTCTAATAAAGATGATGATCATGAGTAGGTCAGTTCGTGATGAAACCACCTATTCTTCAATAAAAATCCAACTTATTACAAAAACTTATTCATGGAGGAGACCTAGAAACTTCTCAAATGATAAATAAACTTTTAAGGATGACTGATAACGCAGACTAATAAAGATTTTTGCAAGTACAAAGTTTTGAAAAGGAAATCCATCAGCTATCTTAACTATAAAGAAATAGATGTGTGAGGATTAATCCTACTCATATATACAAATATTTACAAGTTTATTGTAGGTTCCGATCATATTTGAGAAGATCTGATTAGTCTAAGTGAATTTTGAAAGCCTAAACTTCATTACAACTAATCAAGATGAATGAACAACTGCAATTAAGCCACGGAGTTTATTTATTTACAATAACCTCCTTTCAAACTTCAAGAAAACTGAAAAAACAAATCATAGAAAACTTGAAAAATAAAACCAATAAAATCAAGAAATCTAAAATGGATATATGCACACACAAAAATAAAAACTTAGCCCTCAATAAATTAACATCTTACATGGAGAAAAATGAAACAGCTATGCCACAAATGAAATGGAAAAAGAGAATTAGTTTCTACAAGATGAGCAATGTATCTCTCTTTTTAAATTATAATTTGTGACATAAGAATTTCTTTAAAATAAACAAGATGTTTAATAATTTAGGCCTTATTGAAAAAAGGAAACAAAGAAAAATAAAGAAATTAAGCTAAGTCTTAAACACATATGTAGTTACAACTCAAAATATTTTGGTATCAGTGTGCAACAACATTCTTCGTTTTCAGATATAATAATAAGCAAGAGGGTAAAAGGTAAGGAAAACATCCCTGAATGTATCAATCAATGTCACCTCTTGAAATTAGCATATTTTCATAACTGCATTTATTCAAAACAAGAAAAAGTAAAAATGAAGAAGAAGAAAAAAAAATTAAATAAAAATAAACCTAACCCTAACTATGTACAAAAGAAAATAATTGTAATGAACATTAAGTAAAGTGAAATAGCCAATGAAGCCATCGAAGCATTTGTAATCCTATAAGAAAAACATCACTTTCAATTAGTAATAGAAAATGATATGTTAATAATAGAAAATCAGATGCATCATTCTTACCACTAAAATATTTACTTGTATATACAGAAAATAAAGCCTCACCATTGAATGGAAACTTCTTGAGGTAAGAAGCCTCAAGTCCATCCGCAACTCTATCATGGAAAATATAAACATATGAATTTATAGATGAGTGATCAATGTCAATAAAATTGCGTGATTGAGAAATTGTACATGATAAATGAGGACCTTTAGTAATCATTGGTTGAAACTGAAGTAAATGATTAGAATCTAATGAGGTATCTTCCCATATTGTCTTAGACATGCCTTCATCAAATGAATGGGAATCACGACTAGTTTTAATGAAAAATTCAATTTCAACAAACTCGTTATTTAATAAATGAGATCCTTCATTTATTGTGAGTGGCGATGAATTAATAAGAGGCGTTTCTAAAAGTATACGACTCTCATCTTTGTATTTATCAAGAGATTCATAAAAATAATGTTTTTTCTCTTCGTCTCTAAAACATAATTTATCATTTGGAAACCCATAAAAATTTTCTGCATCAGGATGGAATTCTAAAAGATATGAAAAATTATCCTGAGAATTACAATTATTAAATAAATTGGGGTATAATGAAAAATAGGTGGATGAAGATAGAAAATTAAAAGTATCTGTTGATAACGAATTTTCTTTGAAAGAAAAGTTTTCTTTTATTTGAGTATTTGCATTTGATTTCAAATGTTCATTAAATTCTTCTCCTAAAATTAGTTCAATATCCTTTACTAAAAAATATGAACTTGATATATTATATTGTTCATTGCAAATAGGTAAAGGTTTAAATGAAACACAAGGCCCATCATAAAAATTAGATTCAGGAATAGAGCCCCTTAAAAGAATATCTTGGTCTTGTTTAATTAATGTAGGAGAAGTTATTCCAATATAGATTTCAGATTTGGTCTCTTTCTCTTCTAAAATAGTTATAAGATCTTGATTTGAATGACAACTTTCCTCGTTTAGTCTTAGAGTTTTATTCTCATTAAGAAAACATGAATTAGCATTATCAGAAGGGAAAATAACATTCTCTAATACATTGTATTGCTGCTGATTATGTGAGGTGAAAAAAGTTGGACAATATTGCTGATTTATAACTTCTGAAGTTTGATTAGAATCAATCTAAATATCGTTATGTGAAGAAAAATGATTTTTATCTGATTGATCTAATTCATTTGAAAAAGACATAACCTCATGGAACAATTGAAAAATAAAAGTGACAAGTTTCAAAGGAAATCTGTAACAAAGATTAAAAAATCTGTTTTTATAGTCCTTATATGATTCATTGAATTCTCTTTTAAGATTTAATAATTCTACAAACAATTTGTCATAATCGGGATTGTGAAAAGCATAAATAAACTCACCTAAAAATTGTTGTAAAGAATGTCGAGATGGCAAAGTTTCAAACCATTTTCTAACTCATCCTTTGAAAGTCAAAGCAAACGATCTGCCAATGATTGCTTCATCGATAACATGATTAGTCAGGCAATTTTGTAAAAATTGATAAGCATGATCAATTGCAGAAATTTCACTTTCACCATCAAATTTGTTTTTTGACAAGTGATTAACTATATTAGATGGAGTAAAATGATTGTTTCTTGATACATGACTCCTAATAGGGATTTAGGCAGAATCCATGAAAGATAAATAACATTAATAAAATAATTCATAAAATAGTTAGCTTGTCATCTAACTAGCCCTTAAGCACACATGTAACCACTAAACGAATAAAATTATAAAACTGATATACAAGGGCTAGAGGCTAAATGCTTATTGAAATAATTAAAAACATAAATAAAGCCATTTGTTTTACCTCGTCCCTCCTTCTAGCGCCATTTGTTGGCCGTATTTTCTAACTATTGGCCAACTAAAGGAGATTATGCCCACACAAGTTGCTTAGAACAGCTCCCGGTGTGTTTGGAATAGAAAAACCTCGTAGGTTATGGTCTCCTGCTACCAACTGAATTTATCCTCTTAAGTAGAACATAAAAATTCAGCAAAATGTTTCCTAAATTAAACTACTATTTAAAACTAAATTCTAAAGTCAATTTCTAAGTCTAAATCGTCCTAACTCTGCTTTCTTAAGGAAAGTCTTCTGTTTCATTTAAGTTTTCTGGATTTCTTGTCTAAAATATAAAACAAGCTAAACCTAAATAAAACCTCTTTAACAACTGCTAGAATTTAAACTAAGCTAAAACTTTATAATTAAAACTAAATTAATCTATCTCGCATGAGAGAAAAACTAAATTAATCTATCTCAGCTGAGAGCCAATGTAACTAATTAAATTTTACTATCCATTGATGATGTATAAATATGAAAAGAAACAATTTCAAGTCAATGAGAAAACTCAACAAATTTGAAACTATAACATAGTCAGATCTTATAATATTTATGAGATAAGAACAATGAAATAATAAAATAACTTCACGATTCGAATATCATACTTTATCAAAAGATAATTAAAATTCAGCACTTCTATATTTGAATGATATTGATAACTAACCAACTATATATTACAACATTTGTTAAAATATAAAATGTTTTAACCAATTAATTAGTGAATGAGAATATTACTATCATTTATTTATCAAGAAAACATAAATAAATAAAAGATATAATACTGTAAACATCAAATATAAAAATGACTGGTTATACTAATTTTTTTTTAAATTATATATAAATCACGGCAAAGCATGATCATGCATACAAATATTCAAAACAAGACAAATATCGAAAACGTATATATATAAAAGTTTCAAAATTTAACCATAAAAGCTATCGGTTTTAAAACTGAACTTTGAAGACATCCAAATGAAACAATCCTTCAGAATATCAACAAGTCTTGAAACAGTTTAAGTATCAGTGTTATTCACATAAACTTCCTCCTTTGGTAGAAAAATCTCTACACACTAGCATTCAGAACAAAAGAATTACACAAAAATTTTCAAACATCCTGGCAGCGTTCATCCCTAGCTTTCTAAAACAAAGTTACAGAAAGAAATAGAATGAAAGAAAGACACAAAAAAAATTGTTCCTTCCAATCTGTAGAGACCATCCCCTCCGACAGCGTCTCCTAAATTCTTCACAAAGCAAAGTTTACAGAAAAATAATGATTTCAGAAGAGAAAACAATTCAATCTTCCAATTTCTGGAGACCTCCACTCTCTTGTAGAAATATTTCTCCTTTTATAGGAAGTCAGACCTTTCGCTCTGCTTTATTTCTCTTTGGATGAATGCCACCTCGAAATGAGATATCCTTGGGAACTGTTGAAACCACTTCATTTGTTGCGAATAGATCCAACGATCGCGAAAACAAGATGATTTCAGAGGTATCAATTCTGTTTGGAGAGGCATATCGAATCTTTGACTGTTAATCCTTTTTCTTCTTAATACTGAGATACACTCACAGACTGGTGTAACTATCTCACAGTGCTGTTGAACAATTTGAATTATCTCCAATTCCATATTATTTAATGGCATCTTTGCACACGTTAGTCGGCTATTCCAGTGTGGTGAAATCCTCTATAACAGATGCCCCCTAATGTATGAGATCAGAGGGGTTATACGATGGCCGAAATACATTATAAGTCCATCCCAGAAGTGAAGTGATGAAGGTACCCAAATGGAAGACCAGCCACCCAATCAGCATAATACCATAATACAACTCTGCATATAACTGCACATACATATAGCAGCCCCAGATACATAAGAGTACAATGGCCATGAATAGGCATGAAACATGATAGAACATATGTGGTCATCGCCACGCACAATATACATAGATCAGAATCTCCATGATGAAGATATACAAAGTACAATGATCTCCACATAGGCTGAAGATATATAACAGATCAAGGTCTCCATAGTGGCTGGAAATGTCTGACATATACTGGAACAAGTCACGAGAGCTGAAATCTCATGAACACTGGCACGATCAAGGAGGTAGCATATAGTGGATGCCACCAAACTGGAAGGTCTTCTACACAAACCTCTACGAGTACATGTCCTACTATGTGAATAAATGGTGTCAAGGTCAAACATAGTAGTCCATCGTCTGATTACCGGTCATTGATGTATACCGTTAACAGACGCGAGATCACCCACCAATAATGAAAATGGGAATCAAGGTACTAGAGTGTAAACTAACAAGTGTGAATAAATGTGTTGAGGTCGAACACTTGAGAGAATCCATCGATCAGGGGACATTGATGTATTCCCAAACTGTCGATGGCGAGAGAACCTGCCACTGATGACTGCAAGTCTCAAGGCACCCAAAATGACTCTAGACTCCAATCCCAAAATAAATGATCTGAAGTCGATGGGATGAAATCCGCTGGAAGGAGGGCATTAGGGCATCCCCCATCATCCAACATGAGGTACTCAGCAAGGCTGTATAATATGGAAGAACTCGATCATAAGGTGCACGAACCAGTAACTGTACCGGGAATGGCCGACATGCAAAGTCAAGATAACTGAGGAATGGCCGACTCAGGTTTCAACTTCCTTCGAACAAGAGCATAACGGCGTATGGTGACTGAATGAAGGCAGCATAGACTCAATATACAAACTGGGACATCTCTATGACACAGGAGGCATCAATAGAGGCTCCATAGGGACTGGAAGCTTAACCATTCGGTGGAGATAAAACTCAGATAACGAGTACAGCTCCTAAAGTCAAACTATAACCCAACCCATGGATGTGATATACAGTGCTCTGTTCGAAGGCAACACGACTCAACAGCTTCCAAAGATAATATCTTTTCTTGTCCGGCTTTTTGGTTTTTTGATTTTTTTGGTCTTTTTCAGTTATTTGAAAAGCTTGAAAAAAAATAAACTAGATTTATAGTTACAAACTAGGAGGAGATGAGTGTCATAAAGGAAAACAAACTAGTTTCAAGCAGTGGAACATACCTATGCTCAATGCAAGGATACATGTGTAGGATATCGACACTCGGGGGAAAATCCCCTCCCGGTAAAAAAGGGAATCAAGCTGCGAAAGATATAAATAAAGGCTCTGCATGGCTAGACATGAGACAAGCTCGGGCTATATGACTGAAACGCAATGTCAGGGGAGCCGGCATAAAGCTCAATAAGACAGGAAAAGCTCATGATAATGCATCCACAACTTGATACAAGGGGAGTCTGGGGGGAAACAGGCCAGCATAAGATCAAGAGGAGTATGAGGCTCTTGCTAAATGTCATGGAAATACTATACAACAGACTCCCACACCCTAAAGGGGGAAACATTGGCATGGGCACCAAATGCAAATAAGGCGCTAACTAGGGTACCCATGTAAGGTGAGTCTCTACCACTCACATCATGTCACTTCTATAGCAGCAAGAAGGTTCCGTGACATAATAGAGTGGGTTCGTACCTAAGGATATAGTGACATGGTCATAAGGTCATGCAAAATGCAAACGGTGGTGAACCTAACCTATATGCCAGTATATACATAATACCTATGATAGGAACGAACGGTCTCTGGTCACAAAAGAAGCATCCAACAGACAACTTCAGACCCAAGGAAGACCCAACCACACTCACAACCCACTCAACAACTTCCCACAACATTAGACTCACCAAAAGGGAGGATGTACGCGACTGTATAAAGAACAGCTGCGTATGTACGCGACTTTTGGCCAAAAATCCGCGTATGTACGCGACTTTTGCCCAAAAACCCGCGTATACAGAGAAGGCAGTGGTAAAAAGAAGGTCAAGGCCAAACCAATAAAGGGGAGTGTCAATGGACAAACGGACTATAACATGCGACACATAAATATAGAGAAACAGAGAGCAAAACAATAATATCAAGCCCATTGTGCCCCCTACCCCAAAGAAAAACAAGGAACCTCCCCAGCGGAGATGCCAATTCTGTTACGGAGAGAAATTCGTATGGCTTGGGGTACCACAACAGACAGCTAGACTCCAGAAATCAATCTTTCCCAATATTCAATAGAAATAAAAACATCTAACACTAAAGGATCGAACCTCGTACCTTATTCCGGACGGTTGAAGTAGATCCCCGTTGAGCTTTCCAATCTTCAGCTTGAATTGTTATAACACGTCCTAAACAACAAGTAAACAATACAAGCATACTATATTTCATGGTGTTAGATCTATTCTAGCATATATAATCAATAATGTATAATCATTTGACATATTCCAATGGATGCAACATTCATTCAAATACACATTACTGGACAGGAAAAGATATTTCTATTAATATGAATTAGAGATTACAAGTGACAACCTCTGACGGCACATCTGCAAACCAGAGAAACTGAATCCCCCACTTGGGCCTCCACCACCTCAATCCTCCATCACTCCGATAGCAAGCTCACTAACAAAGGCAAGCTTGGGAAGAACACAACAGTGCTCCAAAGGACAAAGGGATGCAGACTCAAGTATAGTTCTGGCAACAATGGACTATAGTTTTGGTACTCTCAATTCTCTCTTATCTCTCCCTCCTCTTTAATGTACCAAGGGGTTCCTTATATAGCTTCACAAGGGACAATGAAGGGTCGAATCAGTGCGATCTCAAGGCATATGGAAGGCCAGGAGTCATATGAGTCGGATCCAAGTCAAGGAACGGTCCAACAGTTTTGGATTATGCACACATCCCGATGTACGCGACTATAGAGGGAATATCTGCGTATGTACGCGGTTATCGGGGAAAAGGCCGCGTATATCATTTTTCTAATGTTTTTAGGGATGGTCAATGATACATCAAAAGACAATAAATGGTCCATAGGGAATAATGAGTCTGTAGTGGGATAGGGGAAGGCCATACAATGTGTGATTCACTTAGTGTGGTGAAATACGCTATAACAATATTGTCTTTGAAAAATTCAGCCTCCTCTTGATCCTGGAGTTGAGCTCTCATCGCCCTGTGAGCTAGTCTTGCAGCACTCTGCGTAGACAAGGAATCACCACGAGCCTTTCCCTTAACCAACTGCCCATGCGGGGCCATTCTCAGTAGGAGAGCCTTATGCACACGGGCACAGGGACAAAAGATCACCAAGAGCCACTCCCAGACCAGACCAGAGGGCCACCGAAGAAACCAGAGGAGCCGAAAGACAGGAGGAAAAGAAGAACGATGATAGTGAATCACCCAGCATGGAAAGAAATAAGAAGGGAGAGGAAGAATAATTACTTCATCTGGCTTGTACCGGGACGAAGTCATGGAACTGGAGCGGACCACCTCCCTTGTACCGATCACCATGGAGGACGCTCTAACTAAAAGGATAGCCCTGTCAAGTCTACCATCCCACCTTACCCTGTCTGTCTTTTCACCTGTGTACGTGGGGGGAAAATATATGGCCAAGGAAAACCACCTCTATCCTCGATCAATGGCCTCATTAAAACTTGCCTCCATCATGGCATGCTCACGTCGTCTGTCACTTGTATCCACTGCATCTCTCAGGCATGTCAATTGCGTACCTCCCATGTGATCCTGCGCCGCCAACTGTCGACAGTTATGAACCCAGTCGGAAACATCAAAAGACCCTAGCAGGACCCATTGTAATGCCAGCTCCCCCTCGACCCCTTCATTCGCAAGAAGGTTCGCCACCTTGTTGGCGTCACATCTGACGTGGCTAAACGAGACCATGGGATGGCCATGGATCAGGTCCCATAGTTCATCCAAACGGCTGGACATCTTCCAGCTAGTCGACACTTGGCTGCTGACTCTACCGTGCGCTAACTATCGAGCCATCTGAATCAAGATTCGGGAGTCACCTTCTATTATCATCGGGAAGCTGTTGTTGCGCACCAGACATTGCAATCCTTGGAGCATCCCCTCAAGCTTAGCGGATTTGTTGGAATCATGGCCAATGGACCCCATGAAAACAAAAATAATCCTTCCTAGAGAGTCTCTGCACAGGCCTCCAAATCCTGTGGGACCTGGGTTCCCCCTGGAGGCCACATCAAAATTAAGCTTATAAACCATGGGAGGAGGAGGAGACCAGGATTTCGAGCTAGACGGCTGGAGGATCCTCTCACGCATGCGGAGCCCTTCCATCTGAGATTTGTCCAGACCCCAAAACTCCCCAACATGGATTTCTTCTATAGGTATTAGCTTATCTTCATCGTGCCATTGCATACTTTTGATGGAGGAGAGAAGGTTTTCCCACACCATTTTCCAGACCTGATCAGGGCTGGCGCATTTGTCCTAGAATATGCGGTCGTTCCTCTCCTTCCAAATTCACCACATGATCATACCAGGTAAGGCATTCCATATCATCCTGATAATTCTATTTTTGAACATCTTTTGGTTCCATTCCACCAGAGTTCTTTCCGGCTGGGCTCTTTTCCTATCACTTCTCCTGAAACCCACTGCCCCCTTGTCCCAAATGGTCGTAGCAAACAGACAACTATCCAGAAGATGGTTTGTGGTTTCCTCCACCTGGGAGCATAGACAGAATTGTGAAGGGCCCTGGATTCCGTGCCTCCTAAGGTTTTTTCCTGTGAGAATGTGCCCTTTGACAGTTAGCCAGGCGAAGGTGGCGACCTTAGAGTCCAAAGCTTCTTCCATATTTCCCCATCCTTGGCGTCATTCCCAATTTGAATGTTGTACGCCTCCTTAATATTGAATATTCCTTTTTCCAAATACCCCCATCTCAACACATCGTGTCCCTCCGTGGGCCTGATGCTCCTTCTTTGCATTTCCTCTTGGAAAGCCTCCCAGTCTTCCTCCTTGATTTGGTCAGGTTTGTTCATAAAAAACCAACGTCGCCGCTCATTAGGAAGTTGTTCTTGCTAGAAGTGATGGACCAGAAAGCGACCCTCTGCACTAGTCCAATCCTAAATTAGGGCCCATCTTGGGTTTTTTCCTAACCGAGGGAGTTGATTCCATGAGTCCTCCCAGAACCGAGCACTCCTTCCATCACGAATCTCCCAAAATATATGCTTTGGGACCAATTGCCTTCCAACTTTCACCTTATTCCATATAGGGGATCCCTGTTGCTCTTCGTTGAAGCGAATTGACTGAGGTCGAGGCCTATCGTGGCCATATTTTGAGCGCCACAAACGCGCCCAAGTTTCATAATAATGAGAGACCCAGCACCACCAAACTTTCACCCCCTGGACTTCTGCCATAATTTTTGGATCCCGCAGGCCCAACCCCCCCTTCAGTTTTGGCTGGAAAATGCTATCCCAGCTTACCAAGGAAAATTTAGCTTTATCGTCTCTGCCTCCCCACAGGAAGATGCATCGCATCTCGTGAAGAATGGATTTCAGAGCCAAAAGGACCGAGAACAGATATATAGGCGTCGCTTGAAGGACTGATTTAATCAGGACCAGTCTACTGAGCAAGTTCAGGGGTCTAAGAGTCCAGTGAGTGAGCTTTTGTTTCATCTTATCAAGGAGTTCCATCCAGGACACACTCTTCAATTTGCACGGGCTCAGAGGGACTCCTAAGTATTTAGAAGGAAAAGAGCCTTTCACAAACCCTAGGACACAAACAATGTTCCTCTGAGAAGTTGGGGCAGTGTTGAGAAAAAAGACTTAGGATTTGGCCTGGTTAACATCAAGACCAGAGGCTTTGGAAAATAGGTTCAGACAAGATTTTAAACTTCGTGCTTCTTGGACTGAAGGGTGCCCCATGAGAATAGTGTCATCTACAAATTGTTGGTGGGTTTAAGCCTCCAAGGAGTCCGTCAGACGAATGCCCCGAAGCTCGCCACAATCCGCCTTAGACTGAAGGAGACAACTCAGACCTTCAGCCATAAGGATGAATAGAAAAGGGGAGAGGGGTTCTCCCTGCCTGAGACCTCTAGATGATTGAAAAGGGAAAGTGGGGGTTCTGTTCAGGAGAATGCTGAAGAAAGGGGTGGAGATGAGCCCCATTATCCAGTCTACCCAGTCCTGGCAGAACCCATAGGCAAACAGCATTCTGTGAATGTATTCTCAATTTAGTTTATCATAAGCCTTTGAAATATCCAATTTAATCAACATACCAGGAAGTCTCAAACTTTGCAGGGAATGCAGAACTTCCTGAACTAGGATAACCCCATCCAGGATTTGGCGCCCTTCAACAAAACCTGATTGCTCCAGGAAAATTAGAGTGGGGAGGAGAGGCTTCAGATGGTTGGCAATGAATTTGGAGATGATTTTATAGACCACACTACATAGCGCTATCAGCCTGAACTTGTCTAGGCGATCTACCCCTGTCTCCTTAGGAATGAGAGAAAGGAACGTGGAATTGAAAGCTCTTAGCACCCCCTTTTTTTTCCTCGATTCCTCCACAATCTCCACCACCTCCTCCTTAACCATATCCTAGAAGTGGTGGAATAAGTTGGAGGTAAACCCATCCGAACCAGGAGCTTTTCCTAGAGCCATCTGATTGACTGCCTCTTCAACTTCTTGCATAGATACCAGTTTGACAAGCATCTCATTATCTTACCTAGTGACTGAGGGTGGAATTAGTTGCATGATTTGAGATATATCTCTTTCCCTATCATGGAGATATTCATTCAGGATCTCAGCGAAACAGTGATTGAGTTCCTCCTCGATTTCACGACGCGTTTCTATTCAGCCCCCTTCCATCTTTTTAAGTTTCACAATCCTCGAGGAATGTCGATCCTGAATGATCGAATTATGAAAGAAATTGGTATTTTTCTCTCCATCCTGTAGCCATTTGAGTTTGGATTTTTGTTTCCAGTATATGCCTTGCTGTTTTTCCCGAGCCTCTAGCTGCCCCCATAAATCCTTTTCTTTCTTCTGCATGTCCTCGTCCCATCCTTCTATCATTCCTTTCTGACCAAGTTGATCCAGGTCAGCAATCAGTCTTTTCTTGTCCTCAAAAATGTTTCCAAACTCCTCCTTATTCCAGGTACGGATTCTAGATTTGAGAGATTTGAGCTTCTGTTGGAAATAGTACATAGCTATGCCTTCTAGGGGAACAAGCTCCTACCACCACTGCTGCACAAGATTTTTGAAGTCTTTATGCTCCATCCAGAATTGTTCAAACCTAAAGGGTTTCCCCAATATGGTGCCTGACCAGTCCCATCAAAGGTAGATGGGCTAGTGGTCAGATCCAGCCACTGAGAGAACCTCCGCCATAATTTCTCCCGTGTCATGATGAAGGGGCTTTGAGACCAAAAACCTGTCTAGGAGAGAAGAAACCAGGTGTTCACCCCCCCACTTGTTGTTCCATGTATACCAGCCATTACTGGTTTCCATGTCCACAAAAGAGCTACCTGCCTGGAAGGCCCCAAAGCCTCTTAATATCTGTCCAAAGATCTTCTCCCTCCCTTTTTTTCCCCAAGGTTGAAAATGAGGTTAAAATCCCCTCCCATTACCCATCGGGATCCTTCCGCTTGACTGTTGGCCCACTCCAAGAAGTCGAGGAAGGCCTACTTTTCCGAGAATCTACTAAGGCCATAGGTGTTCACCAGAGTGCCCTTCGCCCCTAAAATAAGGTGGTGGAAATATGCTATGAGGGAGAACTTATTAGCTCTCCAATTCGAGAGCTCCACCACCTAGGGGATCCATAGGATTGCTATGCCCCCAGATTGGCCTGCTACATCCAAGGCCATCACCCGGCTACCTTTCCAAATTTTACTACTAATTTTATCCATGCCCTCAAAGATACATTTCGTTTCCTGAATAAAGAGGATATCAAGGCTTTCCTGCTTGATTTTTTTGTCGAGAGTTTTCCACTTCTTGGGGTTACCACACCCCCTTATATTCCAGGAGATGACCTTCATTAGGAAACTTTGGAAACTTCAGAAAATGCCACCCTAATCGTAGGATATTGGCTTGATTCGATTAGTTTGACTCCAATCTCTGTAATGCGTTGCTTGTTTGATTTTCTTCCTCTGCGTTGTTCCTCCTCCAGAGGTTTCCGCTTATGCCCAGTTAGGGGATCTGGGTCAATCCCCAGGTTCAAATGGGCCCCCACCTTGATAATGGCCTCATGAAGGAGCTCAATTTGTCGTTTGGACACATAACCCTTCCCCTTCTTTCCACACTCTGCTTCGATCACATCCAGATCTAATTCGCCTAATTCCATTTCTTCATCATCAGCTTCCTCTACTATCTCCATCTGCTGGGCTTCAACCTCCTCCATTAGGATTGGGGCTTTGGTGGGCTGAGCATCACTTCCTTTTTCCTTAGGTGTTCCTTCCTCATCCAAGCCTCCTAAGGTCTCAAAAACATTCCTATACCGGAACTCCCTCGTCGGCGCGTCTTTTTTGGATTTTGATTGCCTTGTGGCCCTGTTCCTCTTGCGATTCTTTACCTAGGTGAAACCTTCTGGCGCCGCCCCATATTTTACCTGGCTAGGGTCTGATGGGGCTGGCTTGGCCTCCATTCGCGGGTAGTTCCTCCCCAAGTGGCCATACTCATGGCATTGCCGGCATCTCAAAGGGATTTGCTCATAGTCGATGGGTTGGAGCCACTCTTCATCCTCCCAACTTAGGTTTATGTCTTCTGGAAACTCCTTGGAGAGATCCAGATAAACACAAATCCTGGAGAAGGAGGTATAGCTCTGGGCCTTCGTCTACTCTGATACCTTAATAAACTCACCTAGGGAATTCCCAATATCCCGTAGGGTATCTAGATCCCAATATTCCCCGAGTAGAGAGAAAAGGCGGATCCAAACTGGGGCCACCATCATGTCCTCTGTTTCTGGATTAAAACACTCCTTCCATGGGCGGAAGTATAGCCCAGTGGAAAAAAATAAATAGGGACCTCCCTCCAGGATCTGATCTTGATCCTCCTAATTGAATAAAATGATCGTAAAGAAACCCTTAGATCCTAGCTACAGATCATAGTGACCCTTAGGGTTCCAAATGCTACTGATCCATTTAACCAAATCCTTTTCCTTGGGCCATATCCCCACAAACTTACCGATCAGATATTTTTCTTTCCATAGCTCGATCGTACCCCTCACCTTCTCAGATCGAACATGAACTATGGGGATGGTGGGGGATTTTGGCAGACAACCCCCCATTCCAGGCTTGTGGCCAGCAGACGGGCTCTCACACTAGTCCTTTGCAGTAGAAACCGCTCCTTCAGGCCCATTGGGCCTTGAAGAGCTTGCTTCCATCCACTAAACTCCTGGGGAGGCCCAGCCACCTGGAGAGCCTACCTTCTCCTTTGGCCAAGGGCCTCAAAGGTCAGGCTGCGCAGGTAGGCCACTAAGCAAAAACCCTACAAACCCTAGCAAAGCCCTGTCTGAAGTTACCTTGTTAGTCTTGTAACGTTCCTCTCCAAGACACAAAGTTAAAGCAAGAAACCATAAGTTTATCTTTATGAAATAATATAATTTCAAATGTAATTCAATTTTTCTAGTAATAAGGTAATCTCTCATTTTAAGAACATGTTAATGAAATAATTTGATAAAGTTTAGGAGTGTATAAAATTCATGTTATTTGTAAATATATATACAAACAAATTTAAAAATAATAATACTTCTATAACTTTATCAAAATCATAATAAAATCAACATATAAATCAGATTATTCTTATTTTCATTAAATGTCCTTGAAATTATTTATAAATTACAAATAAAAAATGACAAGAATGTTGAAAAGTTCAGAAAATCTAGTTCTTTCAAAATAAGGCATACAATAAACTCAGGTAAGGTCAAATGAGAACATGTAATCACGATCTTGTAAGCAAAAATGCCAAAAGGTCAATCGATGCAAATGTTGAGATCCACCAAATACTATGTCATAAACACCAAGACAGAGAGCAAGCAACATACAAAATCAATTATCCAAAGGAGATCATTAACGACTGACCGGATCAAGGAAGCAAACCAAAATCTAAAAATTTACAAAAAATTTAATAGGGACCCCTTTATTTTGGAAAATGAAAGGGGATTTGTTGGGGTGCCAATAGGACTCTCCATGTGAAAAGAAAAATATGCACGATAAATCTTTCACAAAAATTTCTCTTTTTTTATTTTCTTTGTATAAAGTAAAAAAGGTTAGTGAAGTCATCAAACAAAGAATCAAATATCTACTCTAATCATTCATAAAACAAAGAAAAATAAATAAATAAAAATTCGTAACCCAGGAATAAAAAGATTTATCCTCGGCAATGGCACCAAAAAGTGTTACCACCTTTCAAACACCTATGGGTTAAGCGCAACAGAAATATTCAAGATGCTAGGTGTGTCCTTAGGGGAAAGTCTCGATTCAAGTACTATCGGTTAATATTAAATCCTATGTTTAGTACAAACTCCTAACGAATCCATGGGAGTGGTCCCTAAGAATGATTTCAACTAAGGATTTTTATATTTTAGTTGTTAATGGTGAAGTTAAGTTGTTTTAGGAGTTTTTGGTAAGTAATTTTGTCACGAGACTAATGCAAAATTGTTTAAACATTCAAAAACATATAACATGAGTATATAAATATTAATATTGACTAAGCTGATAATCAGATGAAAATAAGATTATTGTGTACTCATATCAGTTCCAAATGGAGTAAAAAATGTTGTTGGAAAGGAAATGTTTTGCAATGTGTCTTGGTCAGTTTTAATTATTAAAGATGAGTTGATTTAAGGGAAGGGGGATTCTCAATATACTTCTGAAGTAATGAGAATATGTCTGGAGAGATAAAAAAATTGGTTCCTCGCTCTGAAATGTGGGCCGCATCGGAGTCTCTGAGAAGGTGTTCAACACTACACCAACAAGGGTGTATCCTAACTATATCTCGAGGTCACTGTTCAGTAGTTCCTGCTTCCTTTGATAAATTTTCTCAATAATTTAAAAAGGATTTGTGCCATATTTTCACAATGTTTAGAAGGTTTTTGATTTTATTACTGTGAATTATATATTTAGATGTGAAGAATTGATCAGTGTGCATTCCTGCTTTTGGTTATCCCAAAGCTTAGGGCGAACCTGCGATGGGAAAGAGCATACACCATAATGGAAAAAAAATTGTTCCAATTGTATAATAAAGAAAAAAATATTGTCGCAGAAAAATAAAAGTTAAATCCTAAAAGAATCCACAAGCTATGTGTCACTTTCTGTTCATCCACCAATAATTGACAAGAAACCTTTGGTTGGTGGAGAGAGCATACTTCATGGCAACGAGAGAGGGAACAAAATTATTTAAACAAATTTAAATATTGAAATTAAACTAAATAATTAACTAATACATCCTTCAAAGAAAGCAGATTGTGTGCATGTGATTGTTAGAAAAATTCAAGTGACGAAAGAGACACTACCAATCCCCCAAGGGGAGATGAAGTGTGGATGTTGTGTAGACCACTTGATTTCTTTATTAATTATGATTACAATATCATAAAAATGAAATTAAAATATTTCTTGGAACCTATAAAACATGTCTAAATACTTATACAACTTTATGGAGTGAAGGGGAATGAAGAAGAAGGGAAAACTGAGGGTTTTTTGGTGTCCCGAGAGACCAAAAAATCGAATTTCAAGCAGAGATTCCTCCTCTATTTATTTGGAACTGCTAAGCAACATAATGTTAAATTATTAGAATATGATGGAATTAATGAATAAAATATAAAAAATAAAGCTAATTTTAGTCCTTGCAAATGATTGGAAAAATTTACAAGTTTTTAGAGCACTAAAATGACAACTCTCGATTCAGTAAAAGATGATTCTTTTTAAGCACTTATAAATCTAAATTATATGATACAATAACCAAGTATATTGAAATTATCATAATTTTAAATCAGATCTATCAAGTTTGCATATTCAAACTATGTAACCGGAAAGGGAAGACATAACTATTTTGAGAAGATGGAAAGCAGCTTGAAGTTTCACTTGATCTTCTTATGAAAAATTTGGAGACCCTGTATAAATAAGATAAAAATTGTGAGATTGTAAAAGAGGAAGAAGATACAACTGATTTCAACTCCTCCTTTGAAAATGTGACCTTCAAAACAAACCTATGAGAAACCCCCACATAAAAGGTTAGATCTAGTGTACTAAAAAACACGAAATGAGACATAGTTGAAATACAACTGAGTATGAACAACTACTCTCCTATCTCTTGAAATCAAAATACCAGTAATAAAATTAAAGTCGTAAATTCCTACTCTATATGTCTTAGGATGACCTTCTAAGCTATATCTAATAGCAATTTAAAGAGAAAGAAACTCAGAAATTTAACAATATCACCTCAAATATTTGCAAGAAATCATCTCATAAAACAGAGTGAACCTCCAAATTCTACAATTGTATTCATCAATATAGCAATAATACAAAATAACAGAGGTTCTTTGCATCCATGTCAAACAAAGGAGGAGAACCCTATTTTTATAGTCACAAAAGAGCTTCAAATCTCAGGGGGGAACATTTTCCAAGTGGAGAGGAGGTTTAGGAGGTTGAGATAATGGTGGGAGGAAGGCCTGAGTTTTGGGATGAAGGTCTGCCACCTCACAAGAGGTGAGCCATATTTCTTAGGAGGCCTCAACCTCTCCCAACCACCTCAACCATATGGGGAATTGCGCCCCCCTTTAGTGGAGAGTTGTCTGACACCTGAGAGAGAAGGTTGGAGATTCTCTCTAGGCTCATAAATTCCCAGAAAAGACCCCAACCAACCTTCCACCTCAGAGAAAATTCCCATAAAATATTCCTTTGATTTAGGATTGGGTTTTTTCTCCTATTGTTTCATTTATTTGACTCTTTGAGCCATTTTGGAGAGAAAATCCAAATTCATAATTGAAAATTACTTTTTTGACCCTCAAAAGTGGGTTTAGGGGTTAGGTTAGGTCTCTGGATCCAAAAATGACCATCCCCATGACAAAATTGGATCCCTAGGCCTAATTTTATGACATTTTGAAATATTGCAATTAAAATACACCTTATTGATGATTTTATTAAAAAAATTTAAAAATTAAAAAAAAAACTAGGGGGACTTATCAACTGTTTACGAAACTCTAGACATATGACCAGCATGATATAATACATAGAAACTATGCTTTAACAACCTTTCTGAGAAATTTTTTACCAAACTCACCATCCTGACTTTGGGGGATTTTGAGTGAAAAACTTGAAAATTATATGTTGCTTAAGAAAGCGTCATATAATTAACAAGGGAAAACACACTCAAGGTTGATGACCTTGATGATCAATTCTAATAGGGCCAATACTTTTACATAAAATAACTTCATGTTATGTCATTTATTACAATTCCATCGAAAGGGTGTGAACATCCAAAAGAGGCCACAACTGGCCTTGATGAAACCACTGAGCTTCCGAGCACTGAGTAAGAACAAGTGATTTGTTCTAATCCTTGGTGGCTCACTTGAAAAATACCCTAAGTGCAACTTAGTGTATAACAATAACTACAAAATCATAGTCTTATTATTATATTATAAGATTTTAATTTCCTATTGTTTTTTGTGTTGATTCATTTGTGCATGATATATTTTCACATTTGCTTTTACATTGTTGTTTGGTATTTTGTCAGTCTTCTCTAATGTGTTCTATAGAAAATTATAGAGATGAATACTATAGTCAATAGATCCATAAACACTATTGGAAAATAGATAGTATTTACCTTGTTATATATCTATTCTTATAGTCATTTTGCATTGACCGTTGGTGTCATCTATTGTTGCAATCTATTGTTAGTTGTGTTGGATGTATGTTTGTTGTATAATTATTTTGTCATGTGTGCCAATTTTGCAGATATGTAAAGTTGTGCTCCAAGTTGTGGTTGGTAGGAATGTTTCAAAGCATAGTATCATTATCTTATGATATTGTAATGCACTATTGGGATTTTGTATAAATGTATTTGTTGCAAGGCTTCTGTTATTTGCATTTATGTTGATGGCTAGCATCTTGTCAATTATTTTTCATCTATCATATGGATAGTTATAGTGATGATTACTGTAGTCTATGGATTCAAAGACACTTTACACAAGCAACAACTACTTACGTTGTTGTTCAATTATTGTCATTCTTATTATTCATTTACATTAGTGTCATCAATGGCAATTCATTATTTTTATTGCGGTGTTGAATATTTACAACAAGTAGGTTTTAGGTATGCCCATAGTACACCATTGAAATATTGAGATTGAATCTCTTGGTATAAGAATAATTCGACACTTAAATGATGTAAAGTAGATTGAATACTTTGTAGATGAACATGACAAGAAGGTTAAGGAAGAATATAGGGAAACTACTAATGCAGATGTTGAAGAAAACATCTAATAAGGTATAGATCACTGGTTCTCAAACCCACTTTATGAAACTGAAGACAAGCAGTGTGATTTTTCACCTCCCAAATTCAATAAGAATAAATGGATAAATACAGTTAACAACAAGAAGAATAGATATCCAAATCCTGGAGCACTAAGAAGAATAAAATTATTTGGAGAAGAAAGCATAGAAAGAAGATACATCAAGATATAGCAGCAAAGAAGGTTAAAATGACTATGTTTGAATAAGTTGTAAGCCTAACTAAGGCATAGACCAATAGGCATTCATCATTCTGATTTTTGATGTAATCCTTAGAGGGAGTATGTTTAAGCAGCAGTTTAATAATTTGTTTAGTGGTCACAATTAAGGGGGAGTGTTGAAGGATTGTAATTACTCCCACTATATAGTTAGTTGACAGGTCAAGAAGTGGTTAGTCATTATGAGTTCCAAGTTTGACATGGTCAAACTTGGAGCATTAAATCTAGACAGTTAATGAGTTTCTAGGCCGTTTAGAGAAGTATCCCCATATGTATTTAAACAATTTATGGAGTAAATATTGAAATGAATATAGTGTTTTGTGTGCCTCTTCTTTTTATTTTCATGTTATTATATTGTAATTTGAAGTGATAATTATGTTAAAAATAAGATACATAATTACTTTCAAATCTATAGAAATATTTCCAAATCTCACATAGACCATCTCATTTGAGAAATATATTTAAAAATATGTGTAATTTATTATTGTTTTGAATTTCGATTACTCTTTGTATTTACCAAAAACCGTTAAAGGAAAACCTAGTATAGTTACCCTATTGAACCTTTATGAATTTATGGAGTCAGTAGAGAAACATAGGGAAGAAGGAGAGGCTAAGATTTATGAATATATAGGATCCTCAGAGAAATGTAAGGAATAAGGAGAAGCTAAACTCTAGATAGAGTTAAAATCCATGCTCCATAATAAATTTACATGTTTTCAAGAAGATATCCAAAAACAAATAGACGATAAGATATAAAAAAAAAGACAACAAGGTAGAGATAATGGAGATCAGACTACATGCAATAGAAATTCAAAAAACACCTCAAGAAGAAGATGCAGATATAGTAGAAAATATTAAGTTAAAGGATAGGATTAAAGAGTTAGAGGAAAAATTTGTCCACAACCGAACCCTAAATAATATAGAAGGTAAAATAGATATCAAACCTATTAAAGAGGAAATGAATAAGCTCATAGCCTTGGACCATGAGTGTAAAAAAAGAGCTTTGAACCTCATATTTTTTTGTTTAAAAGAGGAGGCATAAGAGGATATGTTATCCATTCTCAAGGAATAACTTCACAATAGGTTACAATTTGAAACTACCAGTCTCATAGAAGCAAACATGATGGGGATTAATTGAGAATAAATAAATGCTAATACGGGTTAAGGTTAGCTCTATCGAACAAAAATACAACATACTTAGTAAAACATAAAGTTTACAAGGCTTGGGGATATTTATAAATGAGGACCTCATTCTAAAGGATCAGGACAAATAAAGAAAGGAGGTCCAAAAGGTAAAAGCATATAGGAAGGATGGAAAATGGGCATTAATAATAAATGGGAAATTTGTTATTAGAGATAGAAACCCAAATGATAGTAATAAATATAATTTTGATACACTCTGGATCTTATTTTGGAACTATCAATGCTTTCCATGGAGAAAAGGTCCTAAGTTAAGTTGGTTCCCAAGAGGAATTGATATTATATAATTGGTTGAAAATTGGGAACACGAGGAGTATGACGTCCCTAATATAGATGCATATGTCCTATGGTGAATAGGGAATAAAAATTCATGCCATAAATGCATCGGGGGTATAGCTTGTTATATTAGGAATAAAATATCCCCACATGTTAGGATTTATAAGAAAGACCCTTACAACCAATTTATTTGGTTAGACATCACAGACATTAATGATGAAAAAACCTACATAGCCAATTATCATTTTTCCCTATTTTTTCCAACCTCTATAAAAAAACAATTTAGATAAAAATAATCCTTATAATGGTTTAAAACATGATATTTCTAGTTTAAGGAAGGAAGAAAATATCCTTTTGCTGGGTGAATTCAATGCTCGCACTTCAAATAACCAAGCTCTTATTTTAAATAATTAATCCAACCTTAATACTCTTTGGTTAGATGAAGACCTTGAGCTAGCTAATATGTACAAAAGAAGTTCTGAATATCTAGGTGAAAATTTATTCGGTTTTGAGCTGGTCAAATTTTGTAGTGCTCAAGATATTATCATTTGCAATGATCTCACAAAATGGCCAAACTCTAGTTGGATGACTTGTATCCATGGGATTGGAAGTAGTGTGGTAGATTATGTTATATCCAATATCACTCTATACAATAAATTAATAGATTTCAACATCTTTAATGACCATGAGCTCGACTCTGATAATAGACCTTTAATTATAACTCTCAATATTTCCATTCAGATCGATCCCAAGGAGGAAAGCTATCATTTCCAAAAACACCATACCTTTGATAAAAATAAAGATGAATTTTTTCTCCATGATCTAAAAAATGAATTGTTTCCTTTATCTAGTATGGAGAATATAGAAAATATCTACCATAATTTTGCTACAAACCTCTCATCATACATTAACAAATTATCTATTGAATTCTTGACTAAATCCAGCGAAAGTAGAACCAACCCTTGATATGATTAAGAGTGTACATATGCGAGAAAATAAATTAAGAAATATACTACATATTTGATAAAAGTGGACAAGATAAATCACTACAAATCCTTAGTTAAAAGGAAAAAAGGAATTATCTAAGTAAAAGGCAGGAAAATCTCCTACACCTCTCCAAGGTGGCTCCTAAGAAATTTTGGAGGGGAATTCTAACTCATAAAACAAAAGAAGACAATAAAATTTCTTTAAAAACTTGTAATTCCCATCTTAAAAATCTTTATGAATCCATAGATATCAGAGATAACATTCAAACCCCTCTTACAACGAAAGAAGTTTTCTCATTATAAGACATATATTTTGGGGTTAAGAACTTAGCAAATGGAAAATCCAAAGACATTGAAGGATACCAAGCAAAAATATTAAAAATTGGAGGGCTTCCCTCATCTCACACATCCAGAAACTCTTTAATTTAGTGGTCAAGCAACGGTTTCCTACACCTTGGACTCAAAACCTCATTATTCCAATTTTCAAAAGTGATCATAAAAATGACCCCTCAAAGTATCGTACTATTATGATTATCCCTCTCTTACCTAATTTATATGGTATTATCTTAGAAAAGAATCTGATCAATGAATGGCTAGAAATGGAAGGTAAGCAGGATAAAGGCCAAGTAGGTTTTAGAAGGCATCATTCAACCACAAACCACCTCATTAGGCTTAGGATCATTGCAGAGAAATGTTGTGATAATAAGTATGACCTATTTTTTGCTTTGTGGATTTTAGAAAATATTTTGATAAAATGCCTAGAAATAACCTATGGAATGGGCTAGAAGAGCTCAAGGCTCCTTTTGAGTTGAGATATCCCTTGATAAGGTTATACGAAAAGGTTATTGCAAAGCTTAAGAATAATGAGGGGTGGGAAATCGATATAAATTGTAATATTAGAGTTAAAAAAGGTTTACCCCTCTCCCCTACCCATTTTGGCATTTACATTGATAAGCTAGAAAGGTATTTAGAAGAAGCAGGTTGTGCATGTACAATCTTAGCCAGGATAGTTATCATCCTCCTACTTTATCTTGATGATATTGTTCTTATGGAAAGGCATCCTTCTAATCTCGATAAGAAATTAAGAATTCTTAAATATTTTTTCTCTAACATGGGTATGATTGTTAACATCGACAAGACAAAAATCATGATTGTAAAATCTAAGAAAGACACCTATGCAAATTTTATTTATGATAATAGAAATATAGAGGAAGTGAATTCTTACAAGTATCTCGGAATTTATATTCATCACAAGATTAATTGGAACTATAACATTGAGAAAAGGATTAATGGAGGGTGGAAAGATTAGTTTGGTCTTGAAAATAACTATAAATCAACAAGTCTGGTCATGTGTGATAAAAATAAGTTCATGTTTGAAACTCTTGTCATCCTTGTTATCTTATATGGTTGTGAAGTATGGGGGTGAAACATTTCTATAGAATCTTGGAGGAAGATTGAGCAAATCCATAAGCGGTTTATAACTTATAATATCAAAATTAAAAGCAATATTCCTTATCATATGGGTATTCCCCCGATCGAGACCATGGCTATGACTAGGTACCTGATGTACAAGCATAAGATAAATAACATGGGAAATGAGACACTTCCTAAAATTGGTTTAAACTCAAGTCAAAACCAACTACGCATCAAGTGGTGTTGGTGTAAAGATACCATGGATTGGTTAAACCATTAGGGAATGGATGAAAATGACATTTTGCATAACATTGATAACGTCAAAAATATTATTACTTTTGATTTTAAAGTGGAATTGTGGCATGGGGAAAATTTAGGGGTTAAGAGAAAATTAAGATGCTACAAAGAGTGCATTAATCCTAATTTGGAATATCATAAGTATCTATTGGTAGTAATTAGATCACAAAAGAAAATTAATAAACCCAAGATTAGAATGAACTCTCATGAACTCCATAGTGAAACAAGGCATTGGTCTATTCTTAAAACTCACTGGGATGAAAGGGTTTTCCATCTTTGTGATTCTATGAGCGTTGAGGATGAAAAATAGTTTCTCTTAGAATGCCTTTCTTACACCCATAATAGATCTGAGTTTCATAGTATTTTCTACAATATAAACCTTTATCATCACCTAACTTGCTAAAACTATAGTGAGCTTGGAAAGTTTCTGAGCAATATTTTTTAGAAAAGGAACAAGATTTTAAAGTAAACCAAGTATTATCCTTCTTAAGGTCCGATAGACCAAAGTTGGTCTCAGTGGACGTCAATCATCATCATCATCATCCTCATCATCATCATCATCATCTAAATAAAAATGATTATAGAATTAAAATAATAAGTTTGAATATGGTGTAAACATTTTTAATAAAATGAGTTAAAAAGTAGACACATTCATTTTTAAATAGATATTTTTGAAAATAAATTTTTACTTTTATTTATTTTTTAAATTTTGATGATTTGGATTTAAACTATTGGCTAAAATCCAAGGATAAATTTTTATTACCAAAATTCAATATTCATTTTTTGAAATTTCAATAATTTAACTTTTTTTTAAGATTAAAATCCTTAAAATTGTAGTTTTATGAATAAAGTTAAAATAAATAACATAATCTCGAATAAAATTATAAATTATAAATTAAAACAAATAAAAATAAATCCCATAAAAAAATTTAAACTTGTTCATTTTTTAACTTATTATGCCCTTGGGTATGTAGGGGGACTTCCTATTATGTAACTAAGTCCGAGATATAACATAAAAAGCGCAGAAATAGACAATAAGAGAGTAATCCATGCATAAAAAGCGAATAACAGACATAGATATCAATCCTCTTCAAGGGAGGAACCTCCTTACACAATGTATTGAGTACACAAGAGAAGATACGATGCTATCATGACTAAAATAAGAATATATCCTTCCTATATATAGGAGATAAAGGTGTATAATAACAACTAATAAACCCACTAATAGACCCAAGCCTACATAAATAATATGTAATGCACCACCATATAGGGGGTAATGCGCCACACTATATGGTGTAATGTGTCAACATTAAGGGATTAACATGCCCCTCCCCTTCAAAAAGTGTTGTCCTCAACGTTGAAGTAGTTCTAGATGTTGCTGTGTAAATGACTCATCTTCCCATGTTGAATCTTATGTGGGTAAGTTTTTCCATTTATTGAGAGACTTTGAAATTAATCAATTTCGAAGATGTCTAGTTCGTATTTCAGTCATTTCTTCATGCTCCAAGATGATTTTTCCTTCCTCGTCAAGTTTTGGTGACATCGTTTGAACTGGTATCTTGTCACCGATTACCTTATTTAAATAAGAAACATGGAAAAATGGATGGACTCATGAGGATGCAGGTAGTTTCAATTTCTAGTCCATACTACCAATCCTTTGTAACACCTTGTAGGGACTGTAGTATTTAGGTGATAATTTATTATCCTTCTTGGTTTAGTTAATGGGATCTGTTTGTATGGTTGTAGTCTTAAAAACACCCAATCCTTAACATTAAATCTCTATTCACTACGGTGTTGATATGCTTGTTGTTTTATTTGATTTTTTGATAGATTCAGGTTGTCCTTTAAGAGTTGAAGTGTTTGTTGTTGATGCTCCATGTGTTCTTCCACTGCTTGAACCTTAGAGCCTCTTAGTGAATATGTGATGGATGGTGGATGGTAGCCATACAGTGCCATAAATGGGGTCATTTTTTATGATGTTTGGAAGGAAGTATTATACCACCATTTTGCCAAGGGTAACAACTTGACCCATTCCATTTGTTTATCGGCTGCAAAAAATTGAAGATACCCTTCCAAACAATTGTTTACTATCTATGTTTCTCCACCAAATTGATGATGATAAGATGAGCTATGAGTGAGTTGAGTACCCAAACAAGAAAATAATTCGGTCCAAAATTTTCCAGTGAAAATTGGATCCCTATCACTTACTATAATATTTGAAGTACCATGTAGTTTTTGTACTCTCTCCATAAAATAATTGGTGACCATGCTACTTTGAAGGCATGAGATAGTGCACAGAAGTGTGCATATTTAGTAAGTTTATCAACAACCACCATGATGACACTCTTTCCTTCAAACTTTGGTAAACTAGTGATAAAATCCATCGAGACCTATGTACACCTTTGGATTGGACTGGAAAGTGGTTGTAGGAGATAAAGGGTATTAATTGTTTCCACTTTATTTTGTTGGAAAACCAAATATTCTTCCACAAATTTTTGAATGTCAGTTTTAAGACCATACCAAAAAAATATTTCTTTACACTGTGGTAGGTTTTTAAGAAACCTAAGTGCCCTCCTATCAGTGAAGAGTGTAATTCAAAAAGTACATTTTGCTTAAGCTTGGAACTCTTACCAAGATATAAGTAATCCTTGTACCATAGCAATTCATCTTTCCACCTAAATCTATTAGAGGAACTGGGATCTTACTGTAGCTTTTGAATAAATGTCCATATTTTTTCGTCATTTTTCCATTCATCCATTGCTTCGTCTATCCAGTCTGGTTGGATGATCAAAATAGCATAGATTAATGCTTCAACATACTCATATTTCCTTGAGAGTGCATTTGCTACAACATCTTGCTTCCCATTTTTGTATATGATTTCAAAGTCATATCCCAACATCTTTGTTACCCATTTTTGTTTCTCTTGTGAAGATAGCCTTTGTTACAAGAAGTATGTAAGGCTATCATGATCAGTTTTAACCTTGAAATGTCTCCCTATAAGGTAAGGTCGCCATTGCTTCAAGGAATATAGTATTTCCAACATTTCATTCTCATAAATGAGCTTTTTTAAGTTCTTTCCCTTGATTGGATGACTTTTGAAGGAAATGGGGTGTCCTTCTTGCATTAATACAACTCCAATTCCATTTCCTGAAGCATCACATTCCACAATAAAGGTTTTTGTGAAGTCCGTTGTCGCCAAAACATGAGCTTTACACATGGCCACTTTGAGTTGTTGAAAGGTTTGAGTTGCCTCTGGAGTCCAAGAAAATGCATATTTCGTTAGTAAAAATGTTAGAGGAGATGCTATTCTTCCATAGTTCCAAACAAACTTGTGGTAGTACCCTGTCAGACATAAGAATCCTCAAATATTATTTAGGGTTTTTGGAATTGACCAGTCCATCATGGATTTAATTTTTTTAGGGTCTAGCTTGACACCTTCATGAGATACAATATGACACAAATTCTCTACCTCCTTTCTCCCAAAGAAATATTTTGAGGGTTTTGCATACAGTTCTTTCTACTTTAGTAGTTGTAGTACCTTGTCAACATGTTGAACATGTTCTTCCCAAGACTTTGTATATATTAGTATATCATCAAGAATACTAGCACAAATTTTCTAAGGAAAGGCTTGAAAATAGAATTCATCAAACCTTGAAATGTGGAAGGTGCATTTATTAGACCAAATGTCATGACCAAAAATTCATAGTGATCTTCATGAGTTCCGAATGTTGTTTTGGGGATGTCTTCATCCTTCATTCGAATCTGATGATACTGCGTCATGTACCCCAATTTCAATAACATTTTATGTTTAAGAAAAAAAAAAAATTTATTTTTATTGTAAAGTTTATGAATATGGACCACGTGGGGTCAATCATGACTGTAATTAATTATGTTGAATATTTTATTAGTTAATGAGACAAATAACCTAAGGAGGTTGTTAAATGAGTGTCCACTAACCCAATAGGAGGAGTAGACTAGGGTGAGAATAAAATGACACATGGAAGCATCCTCAACCACTTCTAACTGTTGCAGGGGGGAACTTCCCTAATTTTATGGTCATGTTCCCCAAGAAACTGGAACAGAGGAGGTGGCTCATTAATTGAAAAACTAACCAAAAATACCTAGGCATGCATATATCTATCCATCGAATTCAGCAAGAGGTTGTTCAATCATTACCTTGTCAAAATTCTGAAGTTGAGAATGGTGCACACGAGATTCGATGAGGGGAAAGGAAGAAGTGGATTGAGTGATTAAGATTGTTTTCAGAACTAGTGTAGCTTGTTAGCTGAGTTGTTACTACTGAGAACATAAGTACTATTGTTAAGTACTTTCGTGGAGTTGCATGGGTATTTAATCCCCTTTCTTCACATAGTGCTTTCATCCTGGTGGATCAGTGGGTTGGATCGAGGGTCCTAATAAAAGCAGTTGAGCTATTTTCAGGAAAAGGTTGGGTGGAATAGGCTCCTTGGGTTGTTTGTATCCTCTACAAGTTATCAGGTTCCATTGTGTTATCTTTTTTATTTTATTCAAGTAAAAGTACTGGAATGAAATTCATCATGATTAGTTTTTACTATTATTCCTTAGATACTTTGCATCTGTGAATAGACTGTTTAAGTATGCATTTTTATTCAGGAAGTTTACTTATATATGTTTAATAGAATAAATGAACCTAGAATTAGAAATGATGGAATGATGAGTAAATTTTCCTTTCTATATTTTTCCACTCATCATAAGATGAAGTACTATAGTACAGAAGTTCTATTTAGAGGTAAATATGAACGATTGTACATGAATAATATTATTTGAATTTGTTATAACATTAGAAGATTTTTAATATTATTTTAGTTAGGTCTTATAATAATCCTTTATCTAGAACTTTTTCTTTTACATAAAAACCTCTAGGATTATTACAGAGGGTATATTACTGTAAGCTTAGGTCACACATATATTAATTTGTTTAAGGTATAAGAATACTAACAAATACTGAATACAATGTAGTAATTTACACTTAGTAAATAAATAAAACAATCATAATTTTAACACTGTAAAACCTAAATTTATAACAATGTTACTCTTTTTACACTATGGAAATAATACTCTGGTAAACCTCAAACTGTTTCTGTTAAACATCCAGCTTGGAAAGTTCTTAAGGCTTAGATAAAGTCTGAAATGGTTAAAAATTGTAATACTTATTATAAATAAACAAAATAAGTATTTAGTAAACCTAGTTGTAACAAGCTTTATAACTCTGATAATACTATTAATATTTTCAAACTATTCTTCTAGAAACCCTACTCTTATATATGAATTTTTTTATTAAATTTCAGAACCTAGTTAAGAAGAAACGAAGATTCCACAGCTAGTAAGTAATTTAAAATAAGACAACTATAAAAATTCAAATAAGGAACAAAACATACTCTTAAATTTATGTTCATCAACTCAATAAGCACAAGATTTAATTTCCAGCCCTTCCATTTAAAAGGAAGACTTTTACTTTTCTAACTATTATTTATACCAAAAATCAAATGATAACCTAATATCAAAACTTATTTTTAAAAACAAAAACCAGAGGTTAATCATCTACAGTATCGCATTTCTAAATAGTATTACAATGACTAAAAGTATCACTTGGCCTTTTCATTTCGTAACCTTAGTTTAGCTATAATTTTTCCAACTATTTGTTAAAACAAAACCCTAGGATAATCACAGCTTTTATAAATTAAATTACAAATAAAAACGTTGAAGACCCTCTACCAAATCTACTACTCTACGCATTCGAATTCAAAGAAGAAACATTTGCTAAACATAGATTTACATAAGATCTGTAATATCTACATCTTAGCAAACCAATATTTATAAACAGAGTTTCCATGATAAAACAAATAGTCACCACACGAATTAACTCTTCAAAACCAAAATGCAATAACATATTCATATCCATGAAAGAGACACAGTGGTCAAACTGTTTAGGCCGAGTAGGCTTCCAAACAAGTAATTATAGTAATATTATTACCCTATCATCATATTACATGAGCCATAGCTCTTTTGCAAAACCCCATGGGTTATAAACAAAAATAGCTTTACGACCTCCTTTACAAACCCAAAACCAAACAACAAGTTTTTCCTTGAGAATTATAAACACCGTAGAATAGCCCTCAAGCACCATTGACAACATTGCAGACAAAATCAATGAAGGGTACCCAAGGATGGGACCAAGGCTTACCAAGCCTTTCTCGCTCAGCCTTTAGCCTCCAAGGATTCGTCTTCAAACCACGACTGTGTACCTTCACCTTTTTCCAAACATACAAGCAATTTCAATTTTTTAATTTAGTTGGTGTAGATCATGATAAGTAAAAGAAATATAATGAGAAGTAAAATAATTATAAATGCATGGAGGATTTTCATTTTGAGTTACCAAATTGGAATGTTGAGCTTAAGAGTACAGTAATGGCAAAGAAACTGAGTTTTGAACCTGATAATACCATAGCGAGGGAAAAGAGTGACTTTTACTGCAGAGATCCAAAGAAGCCATGACCAAGTTCAAGAAACAAGAGCATTGAAGGACCAAAGTTTAATCTGTTAAACACCACAACCAAGATGAGGGTTATAAATTTTACACAGACCCTAGAAGGCTAAGGGCCTGTCAGCATGTTCCTTCTCTCCAAACAAACAACGGTTGAAAAATAAAAACACATTTAAGAGAAAGGAATATGTAAACCCTAGGGTTTAATGCCCAAAACCTCCGCCTAGTGAGAAACCACCATGTGTAGTCCACTAACCACAAAATTCTTCATGCATTGATATAGTTTTGGAACCAACACATTAACCCTACATTGATTTGTAAACATAATACTATTACCTTACAAAAAATATTTTAACAAATCATAATTTGGTATAATGGAGTTGCGATATAGGTTATAGTTTGTATATGCGTTATAAAGTTCATAGTATTAATTATATGCAATGGTTAATATATGCATAGGATAAATGTAAGTGTCATATATAATCCATACATGCCTAGGTTGGTTTGTTATTATTTTAGTTAGCTTCTAGTGCAAAGAAAAAATTTATTGATGATAATTTTGACGCTAAGGTAAGTTCTAAGTTAATATGGCAAAATGCATAGTTATAAAACATGGTAAATGTATTTAGCCTCATAATACTATTTTCAATTAAAAACATGTTGAATGAATAAATACCACAACTTATCTGTTAAAATAAATAATCATCGCTACCATCTCCATTTTCTACCAAAGTAGAGTAAAGTTTGTTTTAAACCTAGGAATTCTTATGCTTCGATAATCCAGAATTTTAATAGAGTTATGAATCCTTCCTAACTTACTCATTTAGTCTTCTGAACTTTAAATTTTTACCTCGTAACCTGGAAGTAAAATTTTTACCTGTAAAGACATATACAAGCATTGAATCTACGTTAGATTTGAGAAAGATAAGTAAGCCTCGGGCTAACCTCAATCCCCCTTCAATAAGAAAAGAAAATAACCATCAGAATCACACACCTTATTACAAACAAACCAATGATCTGAATTCAATAAATTGAAACTTTTTAACCTTTGACAAACTTTTTCTCAAGACTGAAAATCATTAAATTTTGAATACGAGTAGTCGTATGTGACTTGCTAGTTAGTAAGTATAATTTTGTAGTTTTTAGTTACAGTTAACAAAAGAGAAATTAACTCCTAGGTTTCTCTTAATGACCTATCTTGTAATCTATCTATTAATTAAAGTAAAATTAGTTATTAAACTAGCATTTTAGACCATGAATTAACATTAAATGTCATATAGAAAAACTTTAAATTTTTGTGAATTTTGGTATGTTACATATGGTATCAGAGCACACATTCAGACACTAGGCCTGAAGTGGCTCAGCACACGTAAAAAAAAGTAAAAAAAAAGTGTGAATACTGATTTATGATTTTAATGTTGTTGTATAGAATATTTTCTGAATTAAATTTGCAGGTATGGAAGGACTCGAAGAATATGCTGAAGAGATGTCCCCATTAAATGAACAAAATAACTTTGGAAAAGAACCTATTCAAGAAGATACAACTAATAACTCATCTGAGTTACTCCAAGCAGTTAAGGACCTAAAAACTGAAATGGAGACTATTAAAAAAGAAAATAAAAGAATTCTAAAAGCTCATGAGGAATCAAATGTTGATGAAAAAATTTTATAACCAAGAAAAGGGTAAATAGATAGAGTTTAACACTACTTCTTATCAACATAAGAGTAAAAAGTCAAAATACTCTAAAATTGAAAGCAATTCTTCTTTTGAAATTAACGGTAACTCATACAGAAAGAAACACCAGTATTCAAGTGACAGCAGCGAGAGTAATTATCACTCTAGAAAGAATAATTACAAGCCCTATGAAGAGATTTCTGGAGAGTTCAAAAATATTAAACCACCAACTTTTAATGGCGAAACAAAAAAAGGAGAGGAAGCCGAAACATGGCTCTCCGGAATGAAAACGTGCTTTCAGATATATAACTATTCTAATCAGTTAAAAGCAAGGATGGCAATATATAACTTAATGGAAAAGACCAACATTTGGTGGCAAGACATAAAGTAAGTTAAGCACATAAAAGATAAAAATATAAAATGGAGCACTTTTAAAAAGAATTTTCTATCGAAGCAATATTACGAAGAACGAGCTAAAGAATTTTATGATCTAAGGTTGGGAACCATGAGTCTGAAAGAGTTAAATAGTAAATTTTTAAGCTTACTGCGTTATGTACCTTATATTGTTGATGAAAAACCCAAGGTACAACAATTTATGAGCTATTTACCTTTTCATATTAAGGACATAATTGAGTATGATAATCCCAATACCCTTGAAGAGTCCATGCGAAAAGCAAATTTCTGCTATGAGCAGAACCGCAAAAGGGAGAACATGCCAAACTGGAAAACAAAAAGGTCTAATAATTTTGAACAAAGAAAGAAAGGTTTCACACCTAATCAAAAATTTTGGCATAATAACTCATGAAAATTTCCTAACAAAAATTTTCAATGAATAAATTTAAAAAGTAACTCACAACAAAACCCTATTGTCACAAGAAATAAAGAATTTACAAATAATCACAGCAACTACGTTAAAGATAATGAGCGTAAGAAACAAATAAAATGTTGGGAATTCCAAGGACCTCACTATGCATCAGTATTCCCTAACACAAAGAAGACCATCAACAACATTCATGTTGTGCAGGAAGAAACAATGGTTGGTGATTTAGCGAGAGGGATGCCCAGAATCAATGAAGCACTAGAAAACAGACAGGATGAATATCAGACTTCCTTGGTGGAAGTAGAAGGTATGATGAACCATAAAACCATTTCTATTTTAATTGATCCAGGGGCTAGCCTGATTTATGTCTCTCCCAGTTTAGTAGAGAAAATTAAACTACTAGTAGAGAAATTTACAAAGTCATGGCTGGTTCAATTAGATACAGGAGCAAAAAGAAAAGTAATTGATTTTGTGAAAGACTATACATTATTTATGAATCGGTTTGAAACTTCTGTAAAGTTGAATGTACTTCCATTAGGATCCTATGATGTATTAATTGGAATGGATTGGTTAGAAAAACAACAAGTAGTGTTAAATTGTTTTGATAAAACTTTCACCTGTTTAAATAACGAAGGAAAAACAGGCACAGTAAAAGGAATCCCTAAGAAAACAACAGTCAGACAAATTTCTTCCTTACAATTGAAAAGGGTCATTTGGAAGGGATGTAAAGCTTTTGCTATAACTATAAGTAATGAAGAACACATTAATAAATAAGATAAACTAAAATTAGAAGATATACCAATTTTGAGAGGTTATTCGAATGTGTTTCTAGGAGGAAATTCTGGGATTGCCTTCGAAAAGAGAGTTGGAATTCACTATTGAGTTGGTACTTGGTGCGGTGCCTAACTCAAAGGCTCCTTATTCGATGAACATTCTGGACTTTAATGAACTAAAATCACTATTAAAAGAACTGATAGAAAAAAATTACATAATACCAAGTGTGTATCTTTGGGGAGCACCGGTCATTTTTGTTAAAAAGAAGGACGGTACTCTACGCTTATGCATTGAATACCGTTAGCTTAAAAAGATGACAACTAAAAATAGATACTCATTTCCTCGCATAGAATATATGTTTGATTAGTTGTGCGGAGAAACAATGTTTTCAAAAATTGACTTAAGATCCGGTTATCATCAAGTCCGGATTAAAGATGAGGATATTTTCAAGACGGCTTTTAGGACTCGATATGGTCACTATGAGTTTATTGTCATGTCATTTGGGTTAACTAATGCCCCATCAGTATTCATGTGTTTAATGAAAAATGTATTACATAAATATCTAGATAAGTTTGTAGTAGTTTTTATTGATGATATTTTAATCTATTTTAAGACTAAAGAAGAGCATGTAGAACATTTAAAAATCATTTTACAAGTGTTAAGGGAGCATCAAATTTATTCCAAGTTCAGTAAATACGACTTATTTAAAGTAAAAATACAATATTTGGGTCACGTAATAACTAAAGATGGGATCTCGGTTGACCCAGATAAGATAAAAGCAATTAACGAATGGCCAGTCCCAAAGGATGTGACTGATGTGCGGTCATTCATGGGAATCACCGAGTACTATCCAAGATTTATTGAGGGATTTTCAAGGATCGCAAATCACGTAACTTGTCTACAGAAGAAAGGAAAGAAGTTTGTATGGGATCAAAAATGTGAAGAGAGTTTTAATAAATTAAAGGGATTGTTAACTACTGCACCGATTCTAAGAATTGTGGATCCTAACAAGGACTTTTTTGTATGCACTGATGCATGCAACAATGGCCTTGGTGGGGTCTTAACTCAAGAAGGACATGTAATAGCGTACGAGTCCAGGAAACTTAAAATTCACGAGAAAAATTACCCTACTTATGATTTATAATTGGCTGCTATAATACATGCATTAAATATGTGGCGCCATCATTTGATCAGAAGAAAATTTACTTTAATGACAGATAATAAGGGTTTAAAGTATCTGTTCGATCAACCAAATGTAAACACAAGGCAAGCTAGGTGGCTAGCTTTCCTTAGTGAGTATGATTTCAAGATCCAACATATCAAGGGAAAGTAAAATAAAGTAGCGCCTGATGCTTTGAGCAAAAATGTAGGATTAAATTTTATGGCAGCAATCAGTACTTACAAAATAGATTTAGAAGATCAGCTCGAAGAAGGAGTAAAATGGGATGAAAATGACTGAAAATTGAAAGCTAAAGTGTCAGAGAATGTAACTGAAATTTTAAGTACAGGTTACAGTCTAAATGAAAAGGGGTTAATACTTTATAAATATATGTTGTATATACCTAACGTACCTAAAGTTAAATTGTTGATTTTTAATGAAATACATAAGAGTGCTTATTCTGGACACCCTGGCTATCAAACACTAGTACAAAATGAGTAATTAATGACTAAGAAGCCCAATAGCTTGGGCTAGTCATATTTCACTTAGTCATTAATAGCTTGACTTATTAGTCATTGATTTAGTCATTGATAGTCAATGATTTATTCATTGATAGTCAATTATTTAGTCAATGATTTAGTCATTTATTTAGTCACGGATTTAGTCATTGATTTAGTCACGGATTTAGTCATCGATTTAGTCATTGATTGCACTAATTAATGACCAAATATACGACTAAATAAACTACTAGATGATAATATATTAATGACTAAGCTAAATACGACTAAGATACGATAAATTAGCTACTAATAGTCATATATATGTGAATTTAGTCATTTTTGTAGTCACAAATTTATGATAGGGCACTGAGGAATCGAACCACCAACCTCCTTCCTATAATTAGGCAGGCAATCTACCATTGAGATAGCACCTTTTAAGAAGTTTTTATTGCTTGACAATGATGATATTAAAACAAATTTATGATAGATAGCAATCTACAAACTACATAATTATTACTAATACAACTTACCAATAACTAGTATTTATGATAAACTAATTCCTAAGAGCTATGTAAAATTTTCCCTATCTGGCATATCCATTCATGTTACCAGAGAGAACGAAATACCTCTGTGATGGATGTGATACCAATTAAGTCAACGAATTTACAGAATATCTCTTTGGATTTACTGTTTCAAATAATAAAAATCCCATGTCACAATGGCTACCTCCATGGGAAGACAATTACACAACTCCATCATATACTAAAGAAAACACATTTTGATGAATACTCACAACTTTATAAAAGGAAGGAAAAACCAGCGATAAAATGTGAAAGTGAGTTTCCAATAAATCCTCTTACTAGAGTAACCCAGGAATGTTAAAAAACTACTAGGAAAATCCATTTTATAGAAAACAGTATTCAACCTATCAACAAAAACAAATATAACATTCCATTTGTACATTTGTTGGAGCACATCTGGTTCACAAACATCTTTAGCATCATCTATGCTTCCACCTTCTTCAAGTTTTTTCAAATCTGACTTGATAGCCTGAGGAAAAAATTTAAAGCTAGTTATAAAAAATTTGAAAGTATAATGCATTTAATCATAAAATATTGATACTCACCACCCATGTGGACAGTATTTCTATGTTCAAATTATAAATAGACATACCTCAACTGATCCCTCAACCTTTCCTTGAGTAATAGTTTTATCCACGGTCCTCATACTATAATTCTTATGTGTCGAAGGCACTTGGTGCTTCGCACACACATCATGTAAAATAATGCCAATTGTTGCTCTCTCAATTATAGAAAAGACCCTATATCACAAAATGCAATCTTGTTAAGCACCAATATAAAGGGTTAATTTAATAAAGGAACTTTGTACAACAAAACAATTCACACAAATAATAGCTAGAAATAAAGACTAAATAAATGATCAGAGCAATCACTAAAATCCACTAAGTCAATAATAGTAAGGCTAGTCATCATTCAAATTCATTCATTCCACTTCAGTTCATTGAGAGGAGAAATCTTAAAAAAAAACTAAGAATAACTAATTAGTTAAGTATGAACTCCATAAGCCAAGAAGCAATAAATCCCCCCTTTTCTTGGAGAGTTAAGGTACTATTTGGATGAATAAATGAATTGGTTGCAGTTCAGATGTGGATTCAAAATATCAAAAGTTGCCTCCGACTTTTTGTCACATTGTGCCATAAGTATTGTTCTCCTCCTCACTAAGGAAAAAAAGGGTTGAAATTCTGCATGACGCACTGATCCACCTTGGTAGGTGAGACTTCCCAGCTACTTAGATTATGATCATGTTGAAGACTAGTAAGCATTAGTGTTATATATTAACACATTCCATTAGTGTGATTCATTATACCAAATACATAACATTACAGAAAGACCCTATTAGTAGAGAGTAATCTAAGATTTTGGTATGCTTACAGCTCTACTGAAAGTAATTAAATGGTTATAATACTATGCCTATTAGGCTAATAAAACACATCATGCATATTCAGCTTTTACTTATGACATAATCTTGTAAGCTTATGATAGTATAATACTATAACATAGGGAATCATACTAACCTGGAACTTAATGATACTGAGACATACAGATTCAATGCTTGGATAACTGGGCTTTATGTACTTACTTGATATGGTGTTCATACTATGTTTATAAACAAGGTATCACTGGGCTTGAGTTTACATACCCTATGCTTAGAAAAGCTTGGAGTTAGATGTTACCTCTAGTGATCACATGGAACTCATACTAGTAAGATGAAATAGCTCTTACTTGGATAGCATAAGTATAACTAACCTGTTGAAATGTAGATTCTATATCTAGTTTCTAAACACCTTGATAATTTCCGTATTTCAGTAATTTGATTACTTTTCATCACAACCCATGATGTGGCCATCCCTAGATTGTCTTTCAAAACTTAACAAAATTTCCAAATGAACAAATAGAGAAGAACACCAAGGACATTGAGAGAGCGTTATCACATCACATCAGCTGAAATTTATTTATCTACAATCTAGACCCAATAGAAAGCTAATAATTCGCACTCTTATCTCTATGAATTATATATTCATTATCACATCTCATCCCAAGGTCCTCTAACTAAAAATATCTCATAAATTACAAGAATCCTAAATTAATAACCATTTTGTGAAAATAACAACATATAGCACCAATTATAGCAATATTGCACCCCACTAGAAATAAAGTTGTGAAATATCATTAAATGAGAAAATCACCACAAAGTAACATAGGTATGTCTGCACTGGCAGCTATTTTTTCCAATCCTTTAAGAAGAGTATGAACCTAATATTAAACAAATTAACACATTACTTGAAAGTTGTTCTAGCATATTTGCATCAATAACCTCGATTGTAAAAGAAACATTGGAAGAAGAAACGCACCTGCCATAGTTTGAAATCCTTGAGAGATTGGTTGAATGGTCACTTCCCTTCCTCCCCAAGAACCTGGTTGACTGCGCCATCTTCCTTGCAATCTTCCAAGGCTGAACCAATAGGAACAGAGGGTCTATCTACCATGATTGTGAACTAGGAGCAAAACTGGATATTATTATTTATATTGTAATGCATATCGATATCAACATTCAACTTTTTCAATTTCCTAATGTTGGCTTCCATTGTCCTCTCTATGCTTGCATTCTTGATCACTTGGGCTTCATTGTGATTCCCCAAACTTTAATTTAATTGTGAATTTGTTGTCTGGAGTACATACAATTGCTGACACAAAGACTTGATGATATTCTGCTGGTCCACACACTCACAGTATGCACATTTTCCCATGTGTCTATGATCTTGTATCGTGATTAGACACTAGGAAAAGGAATAAAAAATGGTGTCCAAATCTCCACTCTGTGTTGACTGCTATTTTGCTACATAGAGATAGCCTGAATAGAATTCAAATTCATTGCACTGATCCATAGAAAAAGGCCTGGTCACTTGCATACTATATTCAAGACGAATAGTTCTGCAATCTCTTGTATAACCCAAAATCCAAGGAGACCGGGATATAAGGCCTTGTGTAAAAAAACCAGGCCAGACAACTACCAAACTAGCAATGAAAATCACCACCCTGGGGAAGTTTATTATCTGACCTGCATTGAGTAATCCATCATTTCAAACTTAATGCTCCTCTTGCAAAGACTAGTGCATATGTGTGAGGAGTACAGGGGAGGGAGCATTAATGGTCTCCCCGTTCCTCTCCATTAGCCACTTGTCACCCAAATTCTTATGCTTGACAAATCTAATGTATAATTTTAGGAGATTAAATTAATGATGGGGTAAACCCCATTTTAAATAAATTCCCTTTGCTTAAGATAATTGCCATATTTTCGATTGAATATGCATGGGATTTACAGGCTTGGATTATGTGATTGAATGTGACATCATAAAAGTATGAAACAACCCCCCCAAAATACGGGCACATGTTGCACCTAACTTACTATAATATTAATCTACATAATGTATCCAATATGGGTAGGTGTCTTGGTTTGTTGAAGCCTCTCTAGAAAAAGTGGATTTTCATTTTTTTCTCTTGTAGTTTGTGTCTCTTGTTGTACAAGACACTACACCATATTATCACCCTGCTCAACTTAATACCATGTGAAAACTAACCACCAGTGCCAATCTCTAACATCCACATGTCAAGAAATGAATATAACAAACATCGTTCTTTGTAAAATAAAATATAAGCATTTCCCACAACTTTTAGAACCAAAATGCAATGCTTTATAAAATAACCCTTGGAACATCCAATGACTCTCTTCAACACCATGCACTTGACATTACCATCAAAATACATCTGCAAAACCAAATGTAATTAAAATACCCACTAGATTTACCTGTATAGAAAATATAATCAAGAGTTCCAAGAAAATCTCTTGTACAGTTAGTGAATAAAGGTTCATTTGTTGTAGGTTCCATTCTTCTTCATTGATCCTCTAAACCTTTCCCTACTTTCCCTACTCTTATTTCCATTCTTGCAAAGGAAGAATAAGCACTAACTTGAAAAGTGATTATATTAGAAAATACATATCGAAATGGATTAATTATATTATTACAAGATACATTGCATCAAGTTTGAACATGCTCAATTCAACAACAAAGTTTACTTTTTACAAGTATAATACCTTCTTATTGGTTCAAATCACAAACATTCAGGACAAAATCTTTAAAAATGAAAACAAACAAGACTAAGCTTGGATACCATACATCAAAATTAGAGATATTACTAGATGTAGTTGATGACAAAGCTTGCTTGGAGGACGTAATATTGCAAGGGCATCTGTTGTTAAGTATGGATGTGAAGGCTCAACTTTTCCCATTGCAAGGAGAGCATCAGGAGCACTGAAATACAATCCAAATTACATTATGTAAACTCTATTTTGGCCTTATAATATACACATTTTAATAAACATGTAACATTCCACCATCTTTTCTTTGAAACCAAAAAATAAACTTTGCAAAAAGAATCTCCAAGAATACAAACCTTGAAGGAATTGAGTTGAAATCACAACAAAATAGCATAGGTATGTTTGCACTCGAAGCTATTTTTTCCAATCCTTTAAGAAGAGTATGAACCTGATAACAAAAAAACACATTACTTGAAAGTTGTTCTAGCATATTTGCATCAATAACCTAGACTGTAAAAGACACAATGGAAGAAGAAACACACTTACCATAGTTTGACATCCTTGAGAGATTGGTTGACTAGTCGCTTCCCTTTTTCCCCAGGATCCTGGTGGACTGTGCCATCTTCCTTGAAATCTTCTAAGGATGAACCAACAGGAATAGAGGGTTTGTCTACCATGATTGTGAACTAGAAGCAAAACCCAATATTATTATTTATATTTTAATGCATATCGAGATCAACATTCAACTTTTTCAATTTTCTATTGTTGGCTTCCATTATCCTCTCTATGCTTGCATTCCTAATCACTTGGACTTCATTGTGATTCCCTAAACTTTAATTTAATTGTGAAATTATTGTCTGGAGTACATCCAGTTGCTCACACAAAGAGCTGATGATCTTCTTCTAGTCCACACACTCACAGTATGCGCATTTTCCCATGTGTCAATGCTCTTGTATGGTATGGTGATTGGACACCAAGAAGAGGAATAAAAAATGGTGTCCAAATCTCCATTTTGTGTTGACTGTTGTTTTGCTACATAGAGATAGCCTGAATCAAATTCAAATTCATTACATTGGTCCACAAAAAAAGGCCTAGTTACCTTCATACTATCTTCAAGACGAATAGTTCTGCAATCTCCTGTATAACCCGAAAGCCAAGGATACCAAGCTATAAGGCCTTGTGTAAAAAAACCAGGCTGGACAACTACCAAACCAGCAATGAAAATCACCACCCTGGGGAAGATTATTATCTAACCTGCATTGCTTAATCCATCATTTCAAACTTAATGCTCCTCCTGCAAATACTAGTGCATATGTGTGAGTGGTACAGGGGAGGGAGCCTTAATGGTCTCCTCGTTCCTCTCCATTAGCCACTTGTCAAAGTTATCATGTATGTTCGAGTTTACCTTTCAGTGAAAATTGGCCTAAGAATATGGCTACATGAGTATTAGTATTCTACTAAAAGGAAGGATTTGTAAGTGAAATACATACCGCGGTATACTCAGGATCAAAATAACCAAAGGTACCAAGGAATCTAGTGCTTACATACATCTCATATTCATAGGGAATTAGTTTGGCAAGACCAAAATTCAATATCTAGACAACACAAATTCAGTCAATGACAGGAATATTAAAAGTTACAACCCCTTGAAATAATGATGTAACCAATTGAAATTTGAGAAAATTATAGTTGCCTAAAGCAACTGATATACAGTTTATAGTGATTAGTTTGTAGGTAGTAAGCCTTAGTTCTATTGATGGAACTCCTTTGGACAAGAAAGAGAAAGGTGACAGATACCCTGGGTTCGAAGTCTGCATCAAGAAGAATATTTGTGCACTTGAAATCCCTATGAATGATAGGAGTGCTTGTTGTTGGACCAAAATGGAGATAATCAAGGACTTTTGTTGTACCCAGTGCAATTTTTAAGCATAAGGTCCAATCCATTTTCATTCTGAGAATTTATGCAATATAACAGTGTCTATGGTTCATAACAAAGACATACTAAAAATAATAACAAGAACACACATACTATAAATTTATACATACACATATATATATATGAATGTATAATAGGGAGAAAGAATAACTGTTGAGCCTCATTTTGTTATCACTTTTGGCATTAAAATAACACATTTAAATGCATATTTTATTATCTTTCGTGTATTTTTTGTCATGCAAATTATTATTCAGCACAAGGTAAGAACAAATTTAATGTTTATTCAACTTTGGTTATTAATATCATTTTTTTGATTTTATTAACTCAAATCTATATTGTTTAAAGAATATTCGATATATTAATTAATATGTGTATTTGTCTGTAGGTTATGTAGTATGTTTGGACAAATTTATAAACAAAACACATTCATCTTACCATTCAGCCTGATTTGCGCAATCGTTGTCCAGCTCATCACGCATCTCGTTGTCCAGCTTCCCATCTAGATCACTAATCAGTTTGTGTGCTGTCCCTAACCGATCTCAAGTATTAAACATTGAAGCAATCTGCAAACCGTTTTATTGACCATGTGCCCAGGTGATAGCATAATCATCAGTTTAAAAGGATCGTTGGTGCGTTGATTTTTCCAAGTTGCTCACTGCTCGTGCATTTAAAGAAGGTGCGCTATTGTTCTAGAATAGTTCGTGGTCCAAACTCGCCACCAGTCTACGCATTTAAAATGATGAACGACCTGTTTTTTGGAAGATTGACCTCACGCTACTCTTGTTCGCCACCACGTCACCATTCCATGCACCCCATCTGAAATTTTTTCACGCTGATGAAGGACCTATGTTCTAGAAGACACATTGTGTACATTGCATGTGCCCAACACCACTCCACCAGCCATGCGAAAGGAGGAGTAGATACACCACCACAATGCCCTGCTCATGATGAAGATGCCATGATCACGCTAAAGGAGGCAAATGCTCATCCGCTCGCATGTGAAGAATTATTTCCTTTTATGATTTACTAAATTTAGAAGAGCAGTCAACCACTATAGGGTCAACTTGCTCAATCTCTTGAAAACGGTGTGTATATAAACACCTCTACGCAAAGAGATAGGGGATTGATTAATCCATTAGGTAGATAGTTAGTATGCTTTGAGAGAAGAAGATTGTAACTATGTTCCTTCTTTTTAATAGAGCCTCTAAGCCTTGTTGTTTATGACTATGTGTGAAAGAATTCTCTAGGAATTACCCTGATTGCTGAGAGGCCCCCTTGACAATTCATGGTTTCTATTTCTGTATGAGTTTTTATTATCTCTTCATCATAGATAAGTACTTTTTTTTTTAATTTGTTTATATTTTTTTCTCTATTTTCTGTAACATGGATCTGCCATAGTTAATACAATTTACATTATGTTGTTAATGTAGTCTTTGATATAGAATTAGAATGACCGGTCACGTACAACTTATTTTCAGTTTCCTTTTAGCTTTCCTTTAAAGTTAGTGCTTAATATTATGTTAGCCTTAGGTATGATTTATAGTTAGAGATTAGTTTTGCTATTTTTTTTTGTTTAAACTGTAAATTAGTTCAGCAATGTTTCAGTTTTCTTTATTTTGTAATAGAAACAATCTTTTCATACCCATATATTAGTAATCCCTTTTGATTATTTTAATTATTAATTAGGTTTAAATTATGTCCTTTATGCATTTTGTTTTCATATGCACAAAATCAGCTGATAATTAAATCATTTAGGTCTTTTTTTATTATTCTTTGTATGCAGCCTTTCATTCGGACCTTCCTTCTATACTGTCGTCCAGCCTTCCATCCAACCTTTAGTGTTTTTAGTTTATTTTTAACCTGTTTTCAGTTTTATTTCTTTGGCTTTTGAATTATGTTATGTTTTGGTAATTAGGTAATAGTTACATCAGCGTCTAGGACCTTAGGTTAGATTATTTTAAAGTACTTATTAAAAGCTCTTTTTGTATTTATTTTTCAATCAAAGTATGTTT
>LPNX010996163.1:17801-28074 GCA_001517045.1 Pseudotsuga menziesii | reverse complement strand
TCATATTCTTCTAGCTAGTCATTTTTTATGTTGTGACTAAATTAGTCGTTTATGTTAGTCATTTTTAACTCTGTCACTTATTATCTAGTCATATTTGTTAACCGATGACTAAATTAGTCGTCAATTTTAGTCGTTTATAGTTGGGGCAATCAAAATTGCTCATATTTAGTAGTAAATCACTTGAAAAACCTGTGGTGACTAGAATTTTTAGTCACCTAGTAGCTAATTCCTAATTTTGTACTAGTGTATCATTCCAATATTTTTATAAACAGTTGTTTTATCACTATAAAAAATTTTCCTTGAAACCTTCTCGACCCTTTTCTTGGCCAAGGAAACTCCTTCATGGCAACACTTAAGTTAATGCACTTCGCTTTTTGAAGAGTTCAAACTCGTGTCCTGACTATTTGGTTTAAAAAGGAAACCTGCTTATAAATATTAGTTAGCTATGATGCAGAGCTTACGACTCTTGAATAAATCCATGTTTAGCAAGAGTTTAATTTATTTTATAAAAAACTATAAATATCCTAGGGTTTGTAAAAATCATTTTGTTTAGACTGTAAGCATTATAAGAAGCTCTATCGGCCATTTTGCTCGGCTTCTGCAATTTATTCGTTCGTGGCTATGGTAAAAATATAATTAAGGTATTTTGGTTTTATGAGATGAATCCTGTGATGAATGTAGGTTAAATTCTTTGATGAGAATGAAGACTCTGTTTAGAAATTAATTTGGTTCTAAAAAGTTCAGAGGTTATGGAGGTTAAGTATATATTGGTTATTATTTGTTTACCTTAGTTAAAAGAATTCGGGTGCACTGTATGTTTAGAATTTATGAAGAGTTTTTACAATACCTGTTGTACTTTGATTTAAGGCTAAGGAATGGGTTAAGCCATTTGTTGCAATTCTTTTGCGCAACTGTTTTGTAAAAGATTACTTAGGGTTGTTATTTAACTGAAACAGTTTTGATAACTAAGTTATCTTCCTATATGAGAATTTTGGTATAAATAATTGTTAATATAAAAATATCTTCGTTTTAATTGGAATAACTAGATTTTATCCTTTGACTTACTTCACTGTGTAAAAGAAATAGACTAAGTGATAAGCTTGTTCTTTATCTAAAGCATATAATTGTTTTATTTTTAGTTAATTACAAGTTATGGAATTTTCCTTTCTTCTTAAATATGTCCTATAAATAAATATAATTTTTTTTAGAAAGGAATGGGTTTTGGAGGATGGTTTCCAATATTGAAAAAGGTAGTAGTGTCATACTGTTTGTTTATCCTTTCTTCTTAAATATGTCCTATAAATAAATATAATTTTTTTTAGAAAGGAATGGGTTTTGGAGGATGGTTTCCAATATTGAAAAAGGTAGTAGTATCATACTGTTTGTTTATAGTCTTGTTTACTAATACTTAAATTTATATACTATAATACAGTAGGTAGATGTATTTTCCAGTCTAAATATTTTACATTATGAACTTACTATTTTGCGGGTTTAAAAGAAACAATGGTAGGTTTATCTATGCAATAATAAATACACAATGTCTAGAGTACATTATTTAGATTTTAGGTTTTTAAAGTAATAAAATAAAGAATTTTTTTTCTTTACTATGTGTAATAATTAGGTTGTAATTCAGTATTATTTATTTTATTATATTATACATTGTTTACTATAAAGACTCTATATAGTATTCTAGAGGTTCTGTATAAAGTTTAAGTTCTGCATAAGGAATCATTATGATAAAATAGCTGAAATAACAGTAAAATATTTCAATGTTTGAGTGGTTTCAATCCATTTTATCTATGTAATAATCATTCCTATTTACTTTTAAACAAACCTTCTGTACTAGAGTAATTCATCTTAGGATGGGTGGAAAAATACAGAAAGGGATTTTATTTGAACAATCAATCCATTCTAACTCTAGGTTCATTTCATTTAGATAAACTTATATAAGTAAATTTCACTGGCTAAATTGCAGACTTAAGGATTCTATTTACATATTTAAAAATATCTAAGTAAATAAAGAAAAACTAAACTTGTCTGCTTCATTCCAGTAAATTTCTTTAAATAGAAGTAAACAAGATAACACAATGGAACCTGATAAATTGTAGAGGAGACAAAAAACCTAAGGATCTCGTTTCACCCAACCTTTTCCTGAAGATAGCTCAACAACTTGTCTTAGGGCCCCGGAGCCTATCCACTGATCAACCAGGTTGAAAGCACTATGTAAAAGGATGGGATTGAATACCCATGCAACTCCATAGAAGTACTTAATAGGAGTACTTCTACCCCTTTGGAGTAAAGAACTTAGCTAACAAGCTGCACTAGTCCTGAAAACAATCTTAACACTCAAAACACTTCTAACTTTCCCCTCATTCAATCTCTTGTGCTCCTTTCTTACTATTCAGAAATGTCACAAGTAAAAGTTGAACAACCCCATGCTAAATTCAATGGATAAATATATGCATTCCTAGGTATCTTGGTCAGTTTTTTACTTAATGATCCACCTGCTCTGTTCCACTTTCTTAGGGAACATGACTACAAAATTAGGGAAGAATACCCCTGCAATAGCTAGAAGTGGTTAAGGATGTTGCCATCTGTTAGTTTGCTTTCACCCCAGCCTATTCCACCTAGTGGTCCAGTGGACTCTCATTCAACATCCTCATTAGGCTATTTGTCTCATCTTTTATTTATTAACGAATAAAATATTCAACATAATTAATTACAGTCATCCTTGACCCTACTTGGTCAATAGTCTCAAAATTTACAATAAAAATAAAATATAATGCCTTGTTAAAAATAAAATGTTATTGAAATTTGGGGTACATGACAATGAGAAAGTTCCCTATTGGAATATATTAAACCCACTCATAACTTAGGATCAAATAATTAATCATTATTTGATTAATTATTCACCCACTAGCTTAATTAGTTAGCATCCACTTGCACCTTAAAGTCAATACATGCCATCTATATCCTAGGAATGATTTAACTAATTCTGAGTTGATATTAACCACCTTTTGACCATCCATAATTAGTATACAACACTTTACAATAGATTCTTCTTTATTATGCTTTTCTTGCTTTTCTATGGATAACGTAAAGTTAGTCAAATTAGACACTGGGTTGTTTTGTTTCCAACCCATCCTTCATGAATTTTCCTCCGTTTTCTAGGATTAGCATTTTTTTTCCATCTCCTTGAAAAATCACTCATGATTTTTCCAATTCATGAGTTCCTTGATAGATTTGGGAAGTGCTTTAGCCACGTATGGGGGTTTGCTATATTTTGGTAAGTTGTCCTTTTTGAGATTTATGAGTTGTCTCCATACAACTTGATTTTCCTATGAGGGTTGTACTATTTATGTACACTATTATTCATCATTATTCAATGGAAATATACACACCAATATTCATCTCTTCATTCATGTAATTTTGTTTCTTTTCTTCTCTCTGTTTTTCCTCTGTATGCTTGTGAGAATTCTTAGAAGCAAGATCTATTTCCTGTGCTTCTTCTTAGCATAATTGCTCATAGAATTTATATATTATTTCTACAAGGTATCAGACCTACATGGAGTGAAAACTTTACATCTTCTACATGGTATGAGAGAAACAAGGTTGATCAAGTTCTAAAGAGTTGAGGAGCACATCCAGTTTCCTATCCCTCTCTGAAGAAGAGCTTGTCTAGCTTACAAGATTTTCTCCTAGTTTTGTTTTGCAAGTTGAAGAGAGTATCTCCTAGAGCATATCAACAACTTCTATTTGGATTCAAAATTTCCTCTACTATCTCCTTTCAACTATGTTGATTGGAAGCCCAAGATGAGTGCATACTTGAAGAGGCAGTGTCTCTTTGATGTCTCCATTGGTGCATTGAGAGAACCTGAGTCTTATGAAGAGAATATTGATTGGATTAATAATTTTTATTGATATTATGGAATTATGTGTTTGGTAATGTCTCTAAATATATATCATCTCATAGATTCTGCTGAGTATCCATTTTATCTTTGAAATAATTTGGACAAAGCTTTTGGTTTGCAGGAAATAGAAGATGAAGCATGGAGCGAACCCAACATCTCCTCTAGTTCTCTCTCTCTCCATATTTCTTGAACTATACATTATTTGATGAATTTTATTATGATGAAGAAGTTTCTCATACATTTCATGTTGCTACTACTCTCCTTGATTGGAATGCTTCCTCCTTCAATGAAGAAGCAAATATTGAAGAGCCATCTTTTTCTATGTCTCTAATGATGAAAAAGAAGTAAAATATGGAGCTTCTATTGATATCAATAATGATCCTATCACCCATTCATTTTTCTATAAATATCCTATCTTATATTCTGAGCTCTATGTGCGAGATCCTTCACACTTTGTGCATACCTCTCTCATTGATGGTGCGCAACCCAGTGATTTCCATGATGTTTGCTTAGCCAAATCAAGCCTTATTTGTGTCATAACACTTACCTGACTTGATCTCATGTGCTTAAACATATCCTCCTTTTTTATTGGAATCAATACTCAAAACCTCCTTGAATATTGTGAACATCTCATTCTTTCCTCCTTTCATACAGAGGATTCATTACCAGTGTATTCCCATGAGTCTACTAGTATACTTATATGTGATCCCTTGGATTCTGATTTAGAAGCATATTTGTAGGTTGATACACATAACATACCACCATCCATACCATATTCCATATCTTTGAATAATCCTAAGAATATAAAAATCCCAAGTTCACTAGTTGATTCCTCATTGGTCTCTTATGCAGTGATATTTATCTTACATCGTTTAAAGACTTTCCTATATTTCAGTGGCTGGTTATCCATGACCATATTCATATTTGGAATGATATTAAACATGTTTTTATCTATTCTAAACACTTATGGTTCAGATCTTATGCCCATCCATCATTCATATTTTTACACCTATCAGTTTTCCCCAATTGTTCATAAATTTCCTAGTCTAGCCCTATATCCTCATGGAGCCATTGAAGCCTTTGTATTTTATGTTACATATGCTAATATTTATAATATATCAGAGTTTTATCAGCCTCATATTATATCCATAAAAGTGCTACATCATATTGGAATATTGACATGTGATCCACATCACAATTTTGCAGCTATTCAAGGAATTGGGTGTGAAATAAATTGTCTTAATTTTTGTACTCTTTGGAAAGGAGTATGCACAGATCCCTTCTCCATTTTAAATTATGTTTTTAGATAATAGTTTGACAGTAGAAAGAATCATTCAGATGATGCTCCTACTTCATCAGATGATCAGATACAAGGAGTCTCTCCTCTTCCTTCTTGCAGGTTCTACACTCCAGCGCATGATCATGGAGTTCATGATTTCTTCAACAAGTATTCCATCTAGAAGTAGTTCATTCCGATCATTAAAGTGAATATGAATATATGTTGAATACATATTTAAAATTTTGTGCCTTTTCCTATCTTGAGGGAGGATTTTCCCCATGTGGATTTTGCCTCTTTCCTCACTTTTCTGGACATAATAATTGTTAAAGGGTGACCATAGCCTTGTTGCTGGGCCCTATATGCATCCACATTTTTGGTCATACTATCATAAATTCATAATTATAGGGGGTGTTGGAATATATTAAACCCACTCATAACTTAGGAAAAAATAATTAATCATTATTTGATTAATTATTCACCCACTAGCTTAATTAGTTGGTATCCACTTGCACCTTAAAGTCAATACATGCCATATATATCCTAGGAATGATTTATTTCTAATTTTGGGTTGATGTTGACCAAATTTTGACCATCCAGAATTAGTATACAACACTTTACAACAGATTTTTCTTTATTATACTTTTCCTGCTTTTCTATGGATAATGTAAATCTAGTCAAACTAGGAAAATGGGTGCTTTTGTTGCTAACCCATCCTTCATGACTTTTCCTCCATTTTCTAGGATTAGCATGTTTTCTCCATATTCTTGACAAATAACTCATTCTTTTTCCAATTCATGAGTTCCTTGATAGATTTGGGAAGTGCTTTAGCCACCTATGGGGGTTTGCTATATTNGATTAGCATGTTTTCTCCATATTCTTGACAAATAACTCATTCTTTTTCCAATTCATGAGTTCCTTGATAGATTTGGGAAGTGCTTTAGCCACCTATGGGGGTTTGTTATATTTTGGTAAGTCAAACTTTTTGAGCTTTATGAGTTGTCTCCATACAAATAAATTTTCCTATGAGGGATGTACTATTTATGTACACTATTATTCATCATTATTCAATGGAATGATACACACCAATATTCATCTCTTCATTCATGTGATTTAGTCTTTTTTCTTCTTTCTATTTTTCCTGTGTATGCTTGTGAGAATTCTTAGTAGAAAGACCTTTTTCTTGCGCTTATTCCTAGCATCATTGCTCATAGAATTGACCTATTATTTATACACTCCCCACCATCATGTGGTACCTTTTCGGTACTAGTACAATCGATTNCTTTTTCTTGCGCTTATTCCTAGCATCATTGCTCATAGAATTGACCTATTATTTATACACTCCCCACCATCATGTGGTACCTTTTCGGTACTAGTACAATCGCTTCTTTTGTTGCTCTCACCCTGAAAAAACAAAAAAAAAATATTTTTCAATGTAATGATTCATGAATAGATTACAAAAGTACATTATATTGATGGTATTATTATGAAGAAACTAAATTGTTTTGGTAAGATGTTTGAAATGACTAAGTCTATAAAAAGATAAGGCCAAGTACACCAAGGCCACTCAAGTCACACTATGGGGATTCTTGATACCATTCATTTATTATAAGAATTTGTCATATCAAGATCTTTCCAATGCCTAAGAAGTTTCAAGTTATCACATATAGAAATTTGACATAACACATAATTCAAGTCCAAAGTAATGTGATAAAATTGAACATGTAAAGATGGTTTTATTTACCTCTGTGTGCATCATTGGGGAAATTGGGGTTTTCCCCAAGATTTTTCGACATTCCAATACATGTTGAAAACCATAATTGAATACGAGCCTGAAGTCTTCCTTAGTGGCTTCTTCTTCAAAATCATTTCCATGCAATGCATAACACCATAAAATTTATTTGTTTGCTACAATGATAAATAAATTATTTTTTCTCTACAGTTACAAAAAAATTGGCTACAAATAATGATCGTTTCTTTCTTACAATTCGTGCTCTTAGTTTTTTATATCCACCTTGTACCAGTTTGTGCTACCCATGTATTTATACCTTTTACAGCTGATCTTACCGGACATGGTAGATCACACATTTATGGCCTTCCCTGTCCCTCTGCAGACTCTTTGGACCCCATGGACAATTTTTGTACCTTTGATGTTTCCAAGATCATCCCTAAAAACACCTGTTATTTTCCATACACAACTTTTAAACCCTTTTTCATGTATACACATGGATATAACCGTTAAACCCATGTACATCGAGATGTGTGCAAAAGGCCAAATATTTTTGGAGTTTTCCTTGATGTGGATCTGAGTCACTTGTCTCCTGGACTTCAATATTCCTCAAGATCACTCAGATTTGACCTTCCATTACCCCATTGAAGCACTATATAAGGAACCCTTTGGATACATTGAAGAAGAGGAATTGAAGAGAAAGAAAACTATAGTCCATTGTTGCCATAGCTTGCTTATACTTGAGTCTGCATCCCTTTGTCCCTTGGAGCACTTGGTGTTCTTCCCAAGATTTCCTTTTCTTTTGAGCTTCCTATCGAGAGATGGAGGATTGAGGTGGTGGAGGCTCGGGTGGAGGACTCAGTTTCTCTAGTTCGCAGACGTGCCGACAGAGATTTTCATTCTTGTAATCTCTGATTTATATTAATAGAAATATCTTTTCCTCTACAATGATGTGAATTTAAATGAATATTGAATCCATCGATGCTTTTAATTGCTTATACATTATTGATTATATATTCTAGAGTAGGTCTAACACCATTATATAGCATGCTTTTGTTGTTTGTCATTGTTGAGAGAGAAAATTGTTAACACAAGCGGGATTGGAAAAGCTCAATGAGGATCTACGTCAACCATCCAGAATAAGGTATGTTTCAAGATCCATTAGTGTTAGATGTTTTATTTCTCTTGCATATTGGGAAGGGATTGATTTCTACAGTTACTCTATCTGTTGTGGTACGCCCCAAGCCATAGGAAGTTTTCTCCATAACAGAATTGGTGACCATGCTGCGGAGTTCCTAGTCATTTCCTTTGGGGTTTTTGTCATCATTCAATGTTCTTGAATTGCTCTCATTTCTCTATTTCTGAGTCAGGTCTAGGGGCATGTTTTCCCAGTAGTTTCTTACAGGAATAAATTTTGTCTTAGCTTGTCTATTTTCCTTCCTTTTATCTCTTTTTCTTCCTGTACATGGGTTTTGCTTCCACACTCACATGTACACGTGGGTTTTCCTAGAATAGCTGCGTATATACATGGATTTATTGCAAACAGTCACGTATGCCCTGATTTTTTTTCCTTTTGGGGGAATATTAAGTGTTTTTGGGTGAGTTTGGATTATTGATGAGACTTATTGGATGCTTCTAGAATCTGTATACACCCCTTTTTTTGACCAGAGATGCTTTTTCTTTGTAGCACCGCATAATCAAGCTACCCCACATCACAATGCTTCCATGAAGCCCTATACGGGTCAAATGGGAGGAGGTTATTATGGCCAAGTTCATTGTATTTATAGAAATCATCCTTACATGAACCAGAACTATCAGGGAGAGTGGCATAGACCGGATCAACCTAGGCTCCCTTTCCTCTCAACATTGAACTTACCTGACTTATTGAAACTCATGAACGATTTGGTATCTCATGACCCAACCTAGCTGGCCATCCCTAACAAGCTTCCTTCGGACATTCCCAAGTTTGAGGGAAAAGCTGGAGAAGATCCTAGTGAGCATGTCACTAGTTTTCACCTTTGGTGCTCTTCCCATTCCTTACATGACAATTCAATCTGTTTGAGGCTATTTCAACGCACCCTCATCGGGCCTGCAATGGATTGGTATATAGAGTTACCAAGGGGGGAATACACTTTATTTGATGACCTTTCCATGAATTTCCTTAATCACTTTCAGCTACCCGTACATTACTATGTTGGTATCAAACTGTTGTCGACATTTTGATATGACAAAGCCACACATATCTCGGATCATATTCAAGAGTGGCGTATATGGAAGTGGTTGATTAAAGCCTTTATACCACCGGAATTTATCCTTGAGTGGTTCCTCAAGCCATTGTTACCTTACATTGCAAAGGATGTTTCTACATCCAGAGTCCAAAAAAAGGAACAAGCAATATTTAGGGCACAAGAGTTGGATTTGATCTACACTCAATCCAGACTTTTGTTTGAGATTATACCTAATGCTTCGTGATCTAGTTTCGATCCCAATATCAAGCCTTGGCCACATGCTGATGGCATTGTGGGATCTAGAAGTACCAAACCTATGGATTCAGTTGTGAAACAAGTGAGCCAATTGTCAACTAATCAATCCACATTGGGACAAGCCATGGATTTGTCTCAACCTGCCCAATCGACGAGCGTACTTTCCATGCAATCGTCAGACCAAAAGGGAAACCAGTAGCCTGGAAGGAATAAGAAAAAATGGAAAAATAATCGTAAGGGTGGGAATAAGAACAAAAAATNCGACGAGCGTACTTTCCATGCAATCGTCAGACCAAAAGGGAAACCAGTAGCCTGGAAGGAATAAGAAAAAATGGAAAAATAATCGTAAGGGTGGGAATAAGAACGAAAAATGCTAATTATAATGACAGGAATGCTGGTAATGCTAGGGAGACAAGTATACTAAATGTAAGGTAAATTTCCTTGAAAGTTATGTAAGGATGACCACCTCACTCACTTGTGCCCTTGTATGGAAGATGCCTTGAGGTTCATAGCACAGGGCCCAATTGTGCTAACTAATCCTTTACCCAACAATCAAAATATGAACTTGAGGACCATTGATCCTCATTGTGCATTGAGTGGAGATCAAAATCTGCCGGAGGCCAACACTGGTCATGGTTGCATCAACATGGTGCGCACTGCTAAGGTTGTGACTCATGCGAAGGATTATGCTTCGTCAAAACCGGACCTTGGAAAGGAACCCGCTCCACCCGAGATCCCTTTGCGTATCGAAAAACCTAATAATAAACTTGAAGTTACACCTCGCATTGCTAAGGGAGTCCTAAAGCGTTAATGGCACAATCCTAATGCGTGAGCCACCTAGAACTCTTCCATTGTCGAGGACTTGGGCAAAAAT
>LPNX010996163.1:0-17435 GCA_001517045.1 Pseudotsuga menziesii | reverse complement strand
CCTAGTGGGCTATTTTTCCATGTTTTTCTCCCAAAAAAGATTCGCCATTTTGCATTTTTTGAAGCCCTGTTTCGCCCAATTTTGATGGGGTAAAAAAATTTTACCCTACAAATCGCCAAATTATTATATAAATGATATAAAATCCTTGGAAATTAAAATATTTTTTTGAAAAATATCGCCAATCATTTTATAGTTGGTGTTTTGAGAATTGGTAATATTCGCCAACATTTATACACTTTTAAATAAGTATAGTTCCTTAAAATCATTCCTACATGGGATGCACGACGATGATTACATCATGTAGCTAAGAACTGCCTTCTGTGGATAACACTTTGTACTGCATGGGGTAGATTCTATTTTGCATCGTTGTTTAACCCATGAGGAGGTTGAGGTTGTGCTGAATGATTTCCACGGAGGGTCGTGTGGTGGTCATTTATCTGGGCTTTCTACAACCCAAAAACTCTCGAGAGCAAGATATTTTTGGCCATCGATCTTCAAAGATTGTGTTAATGCGGTCAAGAAGTGTCACCCTTTCTAGGTGTTTGCATGTAATATGCGCTCGCATCCAACTCCGTTACATCCTATTGTCACCGTCGGTCCCTTCACCAAGTGGGGGCTTGACTTTATGGATTGNCAAGAAGTGTCACCCTTTCTAGGTGTTTGCATGTAATATGCGCTCGCATCCAACTCCGTTACATCCTATTGTCACCGTCGGTCCCTTCACCAAGTGGGGGCTTGAATTTATGGATTGCAACCGAGCCTCAACTAGGGGCCATCATCACATTATAGTGGCTATCGATTATTTCACGAAATGGGAAGAGGCTATGCCCACAGTTAAATCCGACGGTGAGACAGTCACGTATTTCATTTTCAACCAAATTATTACTTAGTTTGGCATTCTGAAAGAGCTTGTCACTGACCATGGTAGTAACTTTCAGAATAAAATGATGGAAGAGTTGGCTTCAAAGTTAGGGTATAAGCAGGATAAATCCTCTTCTTATTACCCTCAGGTGAATGGACAGGTTGAAGTAGTGAATAAATCACTTAAGTCCATTCTCCAACGAACCATCACACAAATCAAGATGAATTGGAATATCATGTTATATCCTACTTTATGGGCCTATAGAACTGTGGTTAAGATTGCCACCAGTTTCTCTCCATATCAGTTTGTACATGGGGTGGAGTCTGTCTTTCCGGTTGAATGTGAAATCCCTTCTCTGAAGCTAGCTATAGAGATTTTACTAGACACTTCCACATTGGAAGAATGTTTGGTCCACTTAGAGCAGCTTGATGAGCAGTGCTGAGATGCCTTAGTGGCTCTAGAAGTAAATAAGCATCGCATCAAGGTCCAATATGACAAGTCTATCCATTCGAGGAAGTTTAGTGAAGTTGATTTGGTCATTCTGTGGGATCAAGCTAAAGAACCCTTGGGGGCATGGAATTTTAATCCTATGTGGCATGGTCCTTACATGGTCAAACGTGTGTTAGATAAGGGTGCCTATGAGCTAGTGGATGATGAAGGGACAGCCTTGGCAGAGCCTAGAAATGGGATCTATCTTAAAAAATACTATGCATGATCTTCATCCAGGACTGATTGTTGTATATTATTGTACAGTTTTTGAATTGCATAGTTAGGTTTTCTTATGGTGACTGGGTTTGTTGATTAGCTTCTGTTTCTTATGGCAGATGTCAATGGAGTCTTTTATTTACATAGGATTCATCGATGGTGCTAGCTGTCACACTCAAAAATCAGCTTCGACTGCTTGGGTGATTTATACTCCTACAGGTCAAGTATTGTCTTTAGGGGGTGTATGTTTACGAACTTCTTCAAACAATGTTGCTGAATATAGTGCCGTTATTGAGTTATTGTGTGATGTCATTTCACATGGTGTTCTCTCTCTTGAGGTACGTCTTGATTAGTAGTTACTGGTTTCACAGCTTAATGGATTGTATCGTATTAGGGATCTGATATTATTACGAAGATTCTTATGTGTGATATTGTTAGAATGACAATTTGAGAATATTACATACATTCATGTTCCAATAATTTTTAATCAAGTTGCTGACTCATATGCTAACTATGTGTTAGATCGGAATTTGTTTTAGCGTCCATAAGCATATCACAAACATACATTTTTGCACACATGTAAATAAATAAAATCGATCATCATAAAAGTGTTTTCATTAATATCCAAAAAGTGACATCATAATACATAAGTGTCATAATACAAAATTGGGGCTTTCGAGCCACGAAAATATAATACATGGTCGTACAAAAGGAATACTCTCAAGTCTCTAAGCCTGAAGAGGAGGGGGGTTCTGATCATGGTAGCACACTACGGCTCTAGCTAGCTATCTTAATAATCGAACCCAAGCTCATGGTACACCAACCACCTAGCATTGCATGGCCTCAAGAAAGCCCTCAACTTGCGCCATGGGTACCCTATGCGTCAAGCATACGAAGTTTGTGTGAATGCTTTGGAGCGTCCGCTCTGCATCTGCATTCANCACCTAGCATTGCATGGCCTCAAGAAAGCCCTCAACTTGCGCCATGGGTACCCTATGCGTCAAGCATACGAAGTTTGTGTGAATGCTTTGGAGCGTCCGCTCTACATCTGCATTCATGATATCATCTCCTCTTCCCCTCCGTCGATGATGAGGGAAACCATACGGTCATCGTGGTACAACATCTACATACACATGATAGATTGTCATTATGTTTCATCACACCAAAACATGTCTTTTGAGTCAATATATCAAAAAACACAAAAAAATTAATAATTAAAACAAATTAAAAAGTGGGTTTGGGATTCATTACCTATGTTTCCATATGCCACTCCTGGTGCTAGTGGTATGTCCGGATCTCCACGGAATTCTATCCCTGCATAGGGGTATTCATCAATGGAAATGATCTGCCTCCGCCATCATGGAAAGAAGTCTGTTGGGTAGGGGTTACCCACCCTACCTTGACCCAGTCTATGCATAACATTTCCCCAACATCATTGGGTCAGATCTCTAACTCCATCAGGAGGAATGTCCACTATAGGGCTTATCCCTGGTACCCTCTCAAAAGGAACGTGCTCAGTATACTATTGAAACCAAAGTTACTCACCCTACCCATTTTGCAGTCACTGAGATGCTATTTCATGTTGCTTAACAATGTTGTGCTCAAGTCATACACTGTGGGTCTCATACACTCCACCGCATAGAACATCAGTGATCGAGAGGCTTGGTGGAGTGAAGCTAATCTGGCTATCCTTCCTAATTCCAATAGTATGGCCTTCAGTCCCAGAACCTGGATAGAGTTTGTCAAGATTTGACTCCCAACCTTTTCCATTTCTAGAAAGCAGTACACCGCTATGTACTCATCAACAGTCAATCCACCTCCTAGCCCACGAGATCATAGATTTACCACCTCTCCTCATTGGGATAAACCAATGATAAAGTATATGTCCTCAATTTCAATGCTGAGCAACATCCTGTCAATGTGAAAATTCTCAGAGTCTGGATCCTGGTAATCCACTAGCAGCTGGAGGAGTCTTGGTTTGGCCCTCAGGCTACCAAGACACCAAAACTTATACAATCCACACACCCGTAATGATTTTTGGGCCATAATATCACCTTGCACGACCTCTTCCACATCACCATGTCTTCTCTCCCTCCACTCTAACGCCAACCTGCACAAAAACCAGATTTTTTATTAGCATTTTCCTTTGAAAACCTTATTTGCGGCCTCATACGAGACTGTTTACAAAAAAACCACATATGTATGCAGGTTTGGGTGTTTTTTCAGTGTATGGCAAGCCCTATACATGGAAAAAACCTCGATTCCCACATGGGCTAAAACTCACAGCTTGGGATGGCCTAAAAAATTGATTGGACCATGAAAACTTAAAAAAATTACATGAAATGGGAAGAGGAGGACATGAGAAGTTACCTGGATCAAACAGTGTCAGATTTCGTCGGACGATGTTCCTAAAATTCACGTCGAAAGTTTTGAGCTCAAATGGGTAAAAATTTCAAATGGTATGGAATTTTTAAATTTTTTACTATTTATAGACATTTTTTGAATTTTTTTACCCACTTTCTATAGTTTTTGACCATTTCTGACCATTTTGGACCATTTTAAACTAATTTGAAGATGTAGGAGTCCATTTTGAGTGCGGGTTGACTATGGTTTTGACCCGTTCATGTCTTTTTCAGGTATTATGTCTAAACTAGCATATAGGTTAGGTTTCACATCCATTTGCACTTTGCATGACCTTATGACCGTTTCATTCTAACCTTATGTACGAACCCATTCTATCTTGTCACAGAACCTTCTTGTTGCTTTTAGAAGTGACATGATGTGAATGGTAGAGCTTGACCATACATGGGTACTCTAGTTAGCTCCTGTTTTGGATTTGTTGCCGATGCCGACATTTTTCCTTTAGGGTGTGGGAGTCCTTTATATAGTATTGCCATGACTTTGCGCAAGAGCTTCATACTCCTCTTGATATTTTTGCTGGCCTTTTCCTAAGACTCCCTTATATCAAGTTGTAATTGCATTATCATGAGTTTTTCTTTCCCTATTGAGCCTTATGTTGGCTTCCCTAACTTTTATTATCAGCCATATAGCCCAATATTGTCTCATGTCTAGGAAAGCAGAGCCATTTTATATATCTTTNTTTCTTTCCCTATTGAGCCTTATGTTGGCTTCCCTAACTTTTATTATCAGCCATATAGCCCAATATTGTCTCATGTCTAGGAAAGCAGAGCCATTTTATATATATTTTGTAGCTTGATTCCCCATTTTTTACCAGGAGGGGACTTTCCCTCGACTATTGTTATCCTACATGTGTTTCCTTGCATTCAACATAGGTATCTTCCACTACTTGGAACTAGTTTGTTTGCCTCTTGACACTCGTCTTCTCCTATATTTGTAACTATAAAGCACTTTTATTCTTTTTCAAGATTTTCAAAATATCTAACAAAGTCCAAAAAAATAAAAAAAATAAAAATCTAGATAGGAAAAGATATTATCTTTGGCAGCAGTCGAGTCATGTCGCCTCCGAATAGAGCACTGTATATCACATCCGTTGGTTGTGTTAATAGTTTGAATTTAGGAGTTGTACTCAATTCTCTAAGTTTATCTCCACCGACTGGTTAAGCTTCTAGTCTCTATCGAGCCTCTGTCGATGCCTCATGTGTCGCAGAGTTGTCCCAATTTTGTATGTTGAGTCTATGCTGCCTACATTCAGTAACCATCCACCTTTATTCTCTTTTTCGAAAGAAGTTGAAGCCCGAGTTGGTCATTCCTCGGTTTTCTTGAATTTGCATGTTGGTCATTCCCGGTACTGGTATCAGTTCGAGCACATTATGATTGAGTCCTTCCACATTATACAACTTTTATGAGTACCTTGTGTTGGATAATGGGGGATGCATTAATTACCTCCTTCCATCGAATTTCATCCCATCGACTTTAGATCATTTATTCTGGGATATGATTCTAGAGTCATTTGAGTGCCTTGAGACTTACAGTCATCAGTGGTAGGTTCTCTTGCCATCGACAGTTTTGGGAATACATCAATGTCCCCTAATCGATGGATTATTTCAAGTGTTCAACCTCAACACATTTATACGCACTTGTTAGATTACACTCTAGTACCTTGATTCCCATTTTCATTATCGGTGGGTGATCTTGCGTCTGTTAATGGTATACATCAATGACCAGTAATCAGACAATGGACTACTATGTTCGACCTTGACACCTCTATTCACATAGTAGGACATGTACTCATAGCGGTTTGTGTAGAAGACTTTTAATATTGGTGGAATTTATTATATGCTACCTCCTTGATCGTGCAAGTTTTCATGACATTTCATCTCTCATGAATTGATTCCAGTGTATGTTAGATATCTTCAGCCGTTATGGAGATCTTGATCCATGGTATATCTTCAGCTTTCATGGAGATCTTAGTCCTTTATATATCTTCATCATGGAGATTCTGATCTATCTATATTGTACATGGCAATGAACACATGTCATATTTTGTATCATGCCTATTCATGGCCATTGTACTCTTATGTATCCAGGACTGATGTATGTATTTGCAGTCATATGCAGAGATATTGGTACTATATTGTTGGATGGCTGGTTCTTCCACCTGGTTCTTCATCACTCCACTTCTAGGATGTAATTATAATGTATTTCGGCCATCGTATCACCCCTCTGACCTCACACATTAGGGGACATATGTGTGTCAGCTGATTTTACCACACATGGTAGATCACACATTAGGGGACATATGTGTGTCAGCTGATTTTACCACACATGGTAGATCACACATTTATGGCCTTCCCTGTCCCTCTGCAGACTCTTTGGACCCCATGGACCATTTTTATACCTTTGATGTTTCCAATATCATCCCCAAAAACACCTATTATTTTCTATACACGACTTTTAAACCCTTTCTCACATATACACATAGATATAACCCTTAAAACCACCTACATCGGGATGTGTTCAAAAGGCCAAATATTTTTGGAGTTTTCCTTGATATGGATCCGATTCACTTCTCTCCTGGCCTTCCATATGCCTCGATATCACTCATATTTGACCTTCAATTTCCCCATTGAAGCACTATATAAGGAACCCTTTGGATACATTGAAGAAGAGGAATTGAAGAGCAAGAAAACTATAGTCCATTGTTGCTGTGGCTTGCTTATACTTGAGTCTGCATCCCTTTGTCCCTTGGAGCACTTGGTGTTCTTCCCAATCTTGCCTTTTCTTGTGAGCTTGATTTCGAGAGATGGAGGATTGAGGTGGTGGAGGACTCAGTTTCTCCGGTTCGCATACGTGCTGACAGAGGTTGTCATTCTTGTAATCTTTGATTTATATTAATAGAAATATCTTTTCTTGTCCAATGATGTGCATTTAAATGAATATTGAATCCATGCATGCTTTTAATTTCTTATGCATTATTGATTATATATGCTAGAGTAGTTCTAACACCATTATATAGCATGCTTGTCTTATTTGTTGTTGTTGAGAGAGCAAATTGTTAACACAAGCGGGATTGGAAAAGCTCAATGGGGACCTACATAAACCATCTGGAATAAGGTATGCTTTGAGATCCTTTATTGTTAGATGTTTTATTTCTCTTTCATATTGGGAAGGGATTGATTTCTGCGGTTACTCTGTCTATTGTGGTACACCCCAAGCCATAGGAAGTTTTCTCCGTGACACTACCCTTTCCTTTGTCACTTTAGAGGTGTTGGGGATCCTATGAAAGGTTTAAAATATGTTATATATCGCAACTTAAATATATTTAAAAGTAAAAAAGAATATTGAACATTTTTCATTGAAAATATGATATGTGGCATAGCTTCTTGAACCCATTGGCTAAGTCTTTCCTTGTTTTCTCAATTCCTTCTCCTTTGCATCATCCATGAGTGCCTTCCAATCCTTATCTGGAACCATCATAGGACAATTATACTTAGTTTTAACCCATTGGCTAAGTCTTTCCTTGTTTTCTCAATTCCTTCTCCTTTGCATCATCCATGAGTGCCTTCCAATCCTTATCTGGAACCATCATAGGACACTTATACTTAGTTTTAATTTGCAAATTGTCCCTATAATCTTCCCTGACATATTCAAAGTTATGCTAGCTGCTACGGTGACACCTTTTTGTTGAAGGTATCACTAAACAAGTTAACCATGTGGTTCATCCGATGATATTTCAATTTGTCATTTTGGGTATTTCACCATATATGAATGGTGGGCCCAAAAATATCCAAAGACTTGTCATGCATGTTCTTATAAAAAACATTATTTCCTGCAAAAACAATATGATCATTAACTAAAAATAATTTCAGGTATGTGGCTTTGAATTATATGAAAAAAAATGAATTAATTAAATAATACCTACAATATTTAGTATGTTGATTGGAACACAATCCTTGTTTTCCAAGAATGTAATAGGAAAGGATCCCTTGCTAACCACACATACTTCTCCAAGATAACAACTTTCACATTCGATGCTACTCTCCTCTCTAACATCATGTGAAGTAGTATTGGGTGAAGGGCCTTGATGATCTCCAACATCCGGTGAGGTCGTAGCATTTACAGGGAATTACTGGTCAGGAGAGTCAAATAACCTCATTGGTACGGTATATTGACATTGTGTTGAACCATCTCTACTACAAATACCAACATCTGCATAGTGTACTTGATTCACAGGTGTTGTCTCCTAAAATTCCTACAAAAAATAAAACTTTAATTGATTAGATCATATAAAAAATAGAGAACTAAAATAACATAAATGAATATATGTTATAGTTTGTGAAATATTTCAGAGATTCCACTTACCCTGTACTGTACTATTTTTTGCCTCAAGTCACAAATTCTTGCTTTGATTTTTTTAGTCATGGTTCTGATTTTTATTAGTGTAAAAAGTTCTTAATTGGAATTTTTCAAAGCCTTCTTCATAGTTTCGATTGGGTTAGTTGAATAAAAAAATATCTTCCCCAATGACAACCTCATCATCATGATGTGGTGTGCTCTACAAACATCAATCATTACAAAAATCCACGTGAAAAAAATAACATGCATTTAATAAAAAAACTACTTTAATCATGTTTAGGTACTATTAGGCTAACATTTACCTAATGGGACACCATTGGGGATTTCCCACAGTCAGTATACGACAATATAAGAAGTAAGCCAATCTCATATTGAAATGTAAAAATTGAACCATGTGTAATAAACATGATTAATGAAGAAAAAAATTAGTGTTTCTTGTTCAGGACATTTCACCCTTGTAACCTAGGGTCTAGGGTTACCAACTTACTACTAAGTTGCATACAATCAGGTTTTACAGAGAATGGAAAGAGAATAGGAAGAAAGTCTGGACTTACCCGATTAATGACGGTTGATCCAAGCTTGATCTTCTCTCATTCCAATCCTCTCCAAAGCTTCTAGGGATGCTTCTCTTCACCTACAAAGAGCCAATTATTCAAGCAATATCTCATATATATGTAAATCAAAGGTTAGATGAAAATCATAATAATAACATCATTGAACATATTCATTAAACCAATATACATGAGAAACAATACAAGATTGGAAGAAGAATTCTCTTTATTAACGAAAGGTGAATATGTAAAAATAAAACCCAGCTTCTGACACAAGGACTCCTCTGCAACCAAGGACTCTGATTTCTACTACTCCAAGACTCTGAAGATATACCACCAGCATAACTTTTCTCTCCAAAAATTGATTGATTAGCCCCACCCTAAGGCCTCTATTTATACTTTGGGAAATAGAGTTGTTTCGAAGGTTAGGATGGTTGAGACAATTGGGATAGTTATGGATTATGGCCCAACTAATCTCATCTAATCTCAATTTATATTTTTTAATGTCAAATTAAGGTATACACAGGTATTAATATAGGAAACCCGTGTATGACATGTGTGTTGCTTGAAGGAAACTTGTGTATGCAAGTATACGCGGGTTGTAATGTACATAGTTGCATATGGTATGTGAGTTCCAATGCACATAGTCATGTACGCATACCAAAACTTAGAATAAAAATATATAAGGCTGGTCTGAATCGATAATGCATCAAAGGTCATGCACACCTATAGTGTATTGGCCACTTTAATCCAAATTGTTCTTTTGTGTACCAACACGATGAATGCCAGCACTCAGATGAAGAAGTGCCATTTAGGATGATAACAGATGCCCCCTAATGTGTGAGGTCAGAGGAAAGCGATGGCTGACATACATTACAATCTTAGTCTTGGAAAATTTAGAAATACAAGGAAGAAGAGGAAGTACCTGAAACAAATACATATCAATGTCATATACAAAATCATATCTGAGGATACCATGTTCAATATACTGGAACACTAGTTCCTTTACAATATTGATTACATTATATGATACAAGTATAAGACCACTTATATTACAAAGGTGGATCGAAGCCACAATATACAATGATGAGTCTTAAAAATCTGGAAGATGTGTAAGGTGAACACAATAGAATCTTGCATAACTCAGGTTATAGATGTAAACCCAAGGTCTTCGTCAAAATCCAAAGGAACCAGTACAATCCAGGCCATGTGAATAGATGTGTTGAAGTCGAACATGGAAAGGATTCAACAATTTGTTAATCAATAGGTGAAATTTACAACTGAAGCAAAGGAGTTCACCAATGATGAAAGTGAATCCAAGGTACCATCATAAAAAATCTAGGTCTTTGCCTTCAAAAAGTACTGATGAGAAACCGTGTTTTGATGAGGAAGGAATTAGATCCTCCAACGGATCACAAGAGTGACTAGGAAATGGATAAGGGAAGGAAGACACAAGTAATAGTTAGATAGGATAATGATGGAATCAGGATAATATGCAGAAACAGGGATAAATCATTGCATAATGAGCACAACACAAAGATGACCCAAGGAAAATTTTAACTTTACAGATAGGACAACTAGACTTATATGTCATGTAGGAGACATAATCAGATTCCCCATGTATAAACGACAAGTGGAGGAGTAAGAAAACTCGAAGTGATAGATGAAACTAAAAGTGTACACTGAGACATGAGCATCGGGAAGTTCAGAAAGCGCTATGTTCAAGGAGGACATGCTGCCACCATTTGTAACCCAAAAAGAAAAATTATTCCTTATCTTTCCTATTAAATTTTAACTAGTCCAGGAAAGTCAACTCAGGTCTCTCTTCATTTTGACAAGCTTGAAGAGGGGATAGAATAATGATTAATGATGTCACCGATTCATGGATTTTATGAGCCGAAACTAGTACATGCTCATTAGTGTTTTCATGTTTAGAGAGTTTGAAAACTCTAAAGAAGACTCCAGGGGGTTCCTTTTTCGTCCAATTTAGTTTCCTGAGGCCGAAAAAGTATAAAACATACCACAAAAGAACTCTCTTAACTTACAAAGAAGAAAAGGTGCACCTTTTTCATACTTAGTGAGGGAAGTCCAAAAAAGGTTGAATTACCACCTATCCAACACTCCTTCAAGAGAAGCATATAGCTTGAGTTTTATGAGTGTGAAGGAAATCAATATCCCTCAGAAAGATCCATTTGATTATGAGGAATGGGGCTTACAATAGTAAACTCGATGCTTTGTTCTTAGTGTTTAACGAGAATGACAAAAGACGTAAAGTACACTCAGAATATTTTTCATGTTTAGGTTCAGAGCATGAAAAAGAGGAAACTAAGCTCATACTGGGCACTCCTTTTCTGTAATTTTAGTCCCTTAGGTCCAAAAAAGTGATAAAACTATGCCTAAGAATACTCTTCTCAATTCCGTAGAAAAGAGAGCAATCCTTTCTCATATTATTCCACATGGTCCGAGAAAGTGATAACCTACAAACAATGTGGATGCCCATTCACATATTCTTAACAAGCCTAAATGGACAAGTTTACTCAGTAGTCAAGTCTATTTTAAGGAGTTAGACCTGGGCCTAAAGAAACTCCATAAGGGTAGGGAGCCTTATAAAGTGGATAGATTGTAAAAAAAGACCAAAATGAGGCTCAATTTGGTGTGACAAGCAACTAAGAAAGCTACTCTAACCCATGACAAATGCGGCATGAGTACCAAATGACAATAAATGTGTTCTAAACTAGGGTACTCATGGAATGAAATCCCTATCCACAGAAGAGCAATGGTATAGACAAGGTAATAATGGTTAAATACCATAGTCCGTGGTCAAAGTAGTGATCCTAGGGTTAAGGCGGAGTAGGTATAAATGCAAAAATGCATATAAATGACCAATATCCTATCCTATATGAGTGGAAAATAACTTTAAGTAATCTCGGGCCTGTTGCATTAGGTAAACATGACATGGAATTAGTTTGTTTTTTAATAAAAATTAAAACTATAGGCTAAAAAACCCACATTTTGATATTATTTATATAAATAGTTCAAAAATAGAAATCAAAATCACCATTTCATATTTTTACCCAATATAGGCCATTTTTACCTCTGACTTCAATTGCTCGGTGTGGACAAACCAGTGGACGAATTTCAAATCCGCAAGTGTTAGGTAAATCGACTCTTCATGCTCTTTCATTTCATCTAATTAAATTTTTTATTTTATGCAAAATTTTAATGTTTTAAGCTAGTTTTAGGAAGGTCGCGCTGTATATATGAGTATGCAACCTACACAGTCAAGTACACATGTTCTATACGTGACTTTCTCGAAGGAAACCCACGTATGATATGCAACATGTCCAAAGGACAGTCACATATACTGTACGACATAGGGAAAGCATAATTAGGGACAAAATCAAAGTTTTTGAATGACTTTTAATGTTTGAAAATGTATTTATGGATAGGATAAAACATGGTGTTGGAGTGGAGGGAGAGGGAACATGAAATCATGGACCAAGATACACTTCATAGTATCCCCATGGTACATGCATTACAGATAAGTGGGTTGCTAAATTTCTTTTGAACTTCACCTATGTGATCTAATGTTTGTTGACTAGAGGTTTTTATCAACTACTGGGATCATGACTCAGGTGCATTTTACCTTCAAGGTGGGAGTCTAGAGATTGCACTGGAAGACATCTATTTTATTGTGTTTTTGTCATGATGGGCAGCTCCCGTCAACTTGGAAGGTATCGGCAGGGGAGGTGACCTTCTAAGTGTTCAGAACTATATTGACACTTACTGCATGCCTGACACTCAGAAAAGGGGAGCTTACATCCCTATTTCACATATCTGTAGCTTTCCATTACGAGTATTGGTAAGCACAGTAGTAAGGGTTGCAGGACTGTCATCACTCCATCTTACAACTCGAAACCAAATGAGGATTGTGGTGGAATTCCTACATAAAGCTTTATTTGACCGTTGCTTGGGAGTAATCCTGATAATTAGGAAGCAAATCTCTAGCTACAAGAGAGGTCAACGTAATAACTTTGANGAGGATTGTGGTGGAATTCCTACATAAAGCTTTATTTGACCGTTGCTTGGGAGTAATCCTGATAATTAGGAAGCAAATCTCTAGCTACAAGAGAGGTCAACGTAAGAACTTTGACTATTCTAGTATATTGGTTGATTAGCCCCACCCCAAGGCCTCTATTTATAATTTTGGAAATAGAGTGGTTTTGAAGGTTGGGATGGTTGAGACAGTTGGGATAGTTATGGATTAGGGCCCAACTAATCTCATATAATCTCGATTTATATTTTTAAATGTTGAATTAAGGTATACACAGGTATTAATATAGGAAACTCGCATATGACACGCGTGTTACTTGAATGAAACTCGCGTATGCAAGTATATGTGGGTTGCAATGTACATAGTCACATATGGTACACAAGTTGCAATGCACATAGTCGCGTATGCATACCAAAAATTAGAATAAAACTATATAAGGTGGCTTGTCTGAAGATAATGCATCAAAGTTCATGCACACCTATAGTGTTTTCGCCACTTCAATCCAAATTTTCCTTTTGTATACCGACATGATGAATGTCAGCACTCGAATGGAGAAGTGCCATTTTGGCTGATAACAGTGTTAATATGGAAATCACGTTTACCTGACCAAAAGCTCCAGGCGTGTTGTGAGTACCTGCCTGCCACAATACAATAAGCCTGATATCATGTTCAAATATCACATTGTCTACAATATTCTTGCACATTGTTTACAATATACCGACACGGTATTTACAATATGCCAACATAATGATTACAATAATTCCCGCAAGGGGATTAAATAATGCCCAAAATGGGTATTGGGATATCCCCGCAAGGGGCTTGAAAGGTTTTCTGAATGAAAAAATCTTGTGTTCAGTGTCTGTATGTGTTGATCTTATTCACTGCACTTGTCATTTGTTATCATATAGTCTACAAATTTTTAAAGTATTTATGCTAATGCTAAAATTTAACACTAGGAACCCCATCCCCTTGTACCAAATATTTACATGCAAGAACCCCATCCCTTAATTACAATCTTGTTATTAGATTATATATACTTTATCTTATATTATCTTCTTATATTTAATTACCTTACGGTTCAAATAACCTACAGCGCTCCGGCTTCATTTATGCTCTGTCGCACATACGGTAGGGTTCGTAATAGGGCTTATTAAATTCAATAAGTATGAGGTTTAGGTATGATGCATAGGTTAATAAATACATATCATGATCCCAGTTAATAAAGGCATCATTTTAAATTTTTATATGGAAGCTAAAATGACACCCTCAAACCCAAATCCTCCATTTAAAGCTATTTTTTTTTAATTCTGAGAACAAGCCAATCATCGCCTTATGATTTTCCATATTATGGTATATAAATGATGAAGAAGTGGATGAATCTAATTTAGGTTTTCTATTAAAATTGTATCCAATAATAAATGAATCCTCTAAATTAAATATCCCTTCTTACCTAGCTCAAATTATTAATTAGTCGTTAACCGAGTTCCCTACACAATAAATATTTAGGTTTCTGTCATGCTTATGCTTCCTATTCTCATACCAAAATTTCAAATATTATGAAATACTAAGATTAAACATGAATTATCAAATGGACATGGATCTCCTTGTGTATGAATGGAATCCAATATTTATTAGGAAATACAGTAATTCAAATTTCACAGAATTCACCAATAAGGTCATGAGAATTGCATATGTGGTCTTGCATGGAATAGATTTACCAATCCTTGCCTAGATAAGGTAATGAGTGGTTGCAATTCACCCTAGAGACCAGAATTTAATATTAGTTCATATTTGAAGATAATATAGTTGTTAGGGCATATGTATTTGAAGGAAGAACCTACAAATTAGCTACCTTTTTTACAGTGAGAATCCTGACAATGGAATTTTCTAGGAAGAGACTATTATCAAATGAATTGTGCTTTGGGAGTGTCAAACAACTTATTTATTTTCACATCCCAAAATATGTGGGTCCCTTCTATATTATATCTCTCAGTATTTTACACTACCTTGAGGGATTTCTAGCGAAACTAAGCCTATACAAGGATGAAGTAGTGGCATATGAACCTCATGTGGTGATATCAAAACAAAGGTTAGAAAATAAAAACTCAACATATGGACCAACTCTTAGGCCTGATTTGGAAATAATTGATAATAAATATATTTCAGAGAAGGTTGAGAAGATTATAAAGGATGCCATATATTCAAGTGATCATAATCAAGTAGCAAGATAGAAGAGAGGGGAAGAAAACACGCAAATTGATCAAGATGATCAAACCCCACAAGCAAAAAAGAAAAGGATTGATTCAGTAGAGGAGGCCAAAGAATTAGATTTAAAGGTGTTATATGTTGAAGTATCCAAGTAGGTTGATGAGATAGACAAACAAACCAATTTTTGGGGAAAAACACTAACTACATTAATTCCCCACCCATCCTTGGATCTTATAGTTCCTCCTAAATCCAAATCCATAACTCTCACAGTTCTAGGATTGGTACAAACAGACCTATAAGCTATCTACATGGAGATCAGAAAGAGTAGTGTACATAATGTGAATGAATACAAGATGCATGCTATTCTTGCTAACAAGATATTGTTGAGAGTTGCATCTGGTGTCAATGACACATTCCAATATTTAGTAGTTGATCCCATGTTTCTTAGGCCTACCAATATGAAAGATTATAGAACTTTAGACCATGTATTGGACTGGTCCTTGTCTAGCCAGCTTCATAAACTAGATTTCTTCAAACAAGCCAGTAATATGATTTTTTCATATGTGGTCAAAGCCTATAATATGGAGAAAAGGCTTAGAGAGTGAATAAACAAAGTAGGAGATCTCCTTCATTTGTGGCTTCATAGTATGTTGGGTTATAGGTGCACATTATGTTGAACGTGTTTAAATATACACTTAACCATGATCAAAATATCCATTAAAGACTATTGATGGTATAGTAGGATAAAGACCAGACTATTGAAAATGTTTTAACAAGAGGATTGTTGCACAAAGCCAAAGGATTAAGTCTATCTCTCCAGGTTCCAGCTCTTATATATATATATATATATACCAAAATAATTCCATTAGATTGAAGTGTTCAGTTATGAACTTCATGGGATAAAAGTGACAGTCACAGGGGTCAAATACAGAAATGAAAATATCCTTATGCTCTGAATCCGATGTGTTTTGAATTGAAAAAATGTGATTTGAAATTCTGGTGGCTAGATGACTAAGGCAACTGCAATTGTGAATATCGTCTCCTGCCAGCTTATAGAGGTATCATTTCCTTTCTTTTCAGTGTGTTATACTCTAGCTTTCCCAATCAACATTTGAAGTGGAATGTAACATCCCCGACCTTCTGACCAGCAAAGAGGATGCTCGCATGGCATTAACCATCCGGGAAACTAGCCCCATGAACATGTATGTACATAAAATGATGAAACAAAATGCTTTGAACTAAAACATGCATACATGATTATTTATCATATAGTGGAACAAAACATTAATTCATACAAGCATTCAACATGTTCATTATATTCATTAAACCATAAATATAAATACCGAAACGAAATGGTCAAGATTACTTATCTTATAAAGAACTCATTCCACAACCAGCTATATCATTGCAACGTTCCACCCAACCATAGGCTATCATGCTCCTAAATCTCTCGACAATGTTTCCACCCCTGAGCTGGGCATGATTCCCCAAGGAATAAGGAACAAGCAAGCTTACACATAGCAGCCAAGGATACACAAAACACAACCAAGCCAACACAGTTGGGTTTATCAGGCCATCAACAAGACAACCAAGCAANTGATTCCCCAAGGAATAAGGAACAAGCAAGCTTACACATAGCAGCCAAGGATACACAAAACACAACCAAGCCAACACAGTTGGGTTTATCAGGCCATCAACAAGACAGCCAAGCAACCATGGAGAAGAAATCCAGCTCTCTAGCTCTGTCTGTGTGGTTTCCAAACACACCAGGTTTATCAAGAAAACTAAGCCACCATCCCTGCTCCCAACATAGTCCGAAGACCAACCACTGCATACATGCAGTCACACAAGTGGTTCACAGCTTGGGCAATGAAAAACGACTCCTGATTTGTTCTTGGCCCTATCGTGGCCAAATAACTCCCAAGCAACTTACACCAGTCCCAAAACGTATTAGTAACCTATTTCACAATGTGGGGAAAACAACAGTCCGTCCTGGACAACGAAGCCACCAGGAAGACTTACACAGACCGCAAATGGGGAAGGAGAATCAGCCTCCCAACCTGTGCGTGAGGGAAATTTACACTAGATCCCAAAATATAGAGGAAAAACACACCAGATCCCTCTCTATGGAAAACATGAATGACAACAAAAAAACGGCTCCCCTCCTGGATGTGCGAGATCAAAACAGAAATAATTCTCTGCGTGAGGAACAAGACATTTTTTCCATGCGTGAGAATGAGTGACAATGGAGAGAATGGTGAGTCAGAAGTGATGGAGT
>LPNX010996127.1:234637-286793 GCA_001517045.1 Pseudotsuga menziesii | reverse complement strand
ACATTATTACATCAAAACTGAGTTAATTAACCACCAAGGGGTGAAATTAATTAACTAGCAAAAATTAATAAAAATACAACAACATAACGAAACTCCGCAAAACTCTATACAAATGTCTAGCATGGTCACGAACAACATTTTGAACCCTTAGCCACCACATGGACTTGACTGTTAGAACGCCCGTCACCACTTTGGAGGATTTTGAGTGAAAAACCTAACCAATTAAAATCGTTTACACAACAAGATTAATTGGAAAGGGAAAAAACACTCGATGAGGGGACTTCCCTAACAACCAGTTCCATGGTGTGGCATCCATATCATATGACTCATACTAGCACATAGAATTGCATTAATTTTTCCACGCAGGGGAGCGGACATTTCGTTTTACAAAGGGGCAATTGCCCTGCAAAAGTGAAAAAATCCTCAGATTTTTCCAAGGTACCATTTGTACAACTATGTACATCTTCATGTACATGGAGTTGCCACCTAGTCGAAATAGGTAGGCAACAGGGCTATTGTTCATAACGCACCCGTTAGGATGTGACAGAGATCGGCACCCCGAGGTCACTTTTCAGAAGTTTCTGCTTCCTTTGGGTATTTTGCCACCGTAATGGTTTGATCTAGGTGATGGATTTTCACCTGATGGTTTGTCAATTTGGGAGAGTGAATCCTAATTATACTAGTCACTCAAGTGCTTTTGATACAACTTGACATATCGGACGAATCGCAGCCAAGTGCAGAGCATACACACCGGAGTCTTGTCAATTTTAGTAAATTTTGAGATGGATGTTCTTGTTAAAAGGAAAACCCTCTAGGAACCTCTTTCGGTCCAAGTGGACCTCAATCGGGGAATCAAGGAGGGGTTGATTTTATTATGGTTATTGAAACAAATGATGATAGCAAATGAAACATAAAAAGATAAGCAAACCACAATTTCTAATTAGACTACCACAAACCTTTTTTCACCTTTCGGCTCAAAAGGAGGTTCGTGGGGTGAGTATTAAAGTTACTTTGAAACCAATAGAAATGGAATGTGGAAATGATTTTAAATCAAAGTATACTACCCTGCAGATTAGTACTACGCTAGATTGAAAAAAGATGAACGAAAAGCAAAAAATGACATGGACGCAAATCCCCCCAGGGGGGATGGGGAATGGGCTCGAAAGAGCCTATTGAAAATTATTTTTATTACCAGTGGTTACAATATCAGCAAACTGATATGATGCCTCTTGATTCTTATACAGAATGAAACCAAGAGCTTACAAAGTGCAAAAATTAAAGATTTCAGTCAAAAAGGGAGACCCCTGGGGGGATTCAGAAGGCCCAAAAGTCACTTTCCAACAGCAGCTCCTTCTCTTCTCTGTTATACTTGCTAAAAACCAGCAAGCTTATTAGACTGAAATATGCCCAAAAGCACTCTGAAAGTACCTTAGGGTTAGCTTACTTTTAACCAAAAAAAGCTATAAGTTAAAACAAGTTAAAAAAGGTAAAAATGGAAGCTTTTCTTGGGATCTTGGCTTGCCTTTTAGGCAGCCAATATGATGTGCACTGATTGCTAGATTTATCTTTTATAACAGAAAACAATAATCTATTGCATGCAAGCTACAAATTCTCTTTAAAATTCCATGCAAAAAGGACGATTTCCCTAAAGCTAGATCTAGAATGCTTATGAAACCTTTTAAGAACAAGATCTAGATTATGGGCTTTGAGGGGATAGATCTATGTTAAATTTACTTTAAGATAATAGATCTAAACAATATCAAAGCCATGAACAAAGTAACTAGGTAAAAAAAAATTGATTTTGAAGGAGGAAAAGGAGAAGAGAAGTGCTTGTTGTTTAAGCAGATCTGCAATGGAAACTTGCTAGTGGAATACAGAGGGGCAATGTCTTAACAAAGCTTTTGGATGTACAGTGGAGTCAAACTAGATCCACAGCTCGTCCAATCCTTGCTACTTGAAAGCTAAACACACAATCCAGCACGAAATCTCATGAGATCTGGATATATATATGAAAAAGAGACAAGAATTACATGCAAATAAACTTATTAAACATGTATAATCTAGATCTTCTAATCATATATGCTATGAGATATAAGAAAAACAAGTAACCTTACTTGCCCAGCTATACTCCTATTGATTCAGCGGAATCGTTCAAGCCAGACAGGGTTCAGATGCAGAATTTGAGAGAAAAGCCGGCAACATCAATAGCTGTAAGACAATGTTTAATCCACACATATGAGAGCATTACACCATTTGGCCTCCAAAGCTTCTTTATTTCAACAATTAAAAGATTACAACAGTATTACAATAGCAAGCCCTTCCATCCAACTCTAACTAGCTTTGAAGAGGAGGCTTATGCTTGGATATATACAAAAACCAGGAGATCCAGCCCAGGGAGGGCGCAAATCCCAAGGAGACAGATCAAATTAGCTGATGGAGAGTTAATCAATGGAAATCTGAAGCTGAACTGAGCCTACTTGTCAACCGAGGGGCTGATTGAGCTGACACATTAACCCATAAACCGACACATCAGTCCACAGAGCATCCAGGAGAGTCCACACGTGTGGAGGAGAGAGAGAGGGCGCAATTCCCCATAAAAGCTGCTGAAGATCAACTCTGGATTTGATTTGATCACCTCCTTTAGTCAATGATTTGTCAGATCTAGTCAATCTGCTTTAGATCTGACTGATTTCAATCAAATCGGTTGAGAATCCACTGATCTATGATTTTGGATTTGCTCCATTATTCATCAATGTATTAATTAAAATAATCAATAATTGATTTTTGGGGCTTTCTGACCTGAGTGATGGAAAATCACTCAAAACTAGGAAATAGTGGGTCCATGGGTTTACATGGTGCTTTTAGCTTGAAAATGAGCACCTACATGACTGAAACTGATTATTTGGCCCACTTTTATTACAAAATCAAATTTTCCAATAAAATTATTAAAAAATAGCCTAGGTTTTGGAAAAAATAAATTTTAATAAAAAACACTGAAAAAACTAAAAAATTGAAAAATTGAAAAAACCTAGGGGGACTTAGACATGTTCATATGACTCGACCATGATGTCTAGCATGTTTATACATTGACACATAGATTCTAATAACCTCAATAGGCCTAAATGCCAAGCCGACCACCCCAACTTTGGAGGTATGGAGTGAAAAACTCAGAAATTATCAGTCGTTTATTCAACAACCAGTAATAACCAAGGGGAAAAACACTCTGGGCTGATCGGATTGACAAATAAAGTCTAAGAGACCGAGTCTTTTACAGACACTATCACGCTAGAACATTTATTACAATTCCCCCATGGGGTATGAACATGTGATATAGTACAACAAGCACTTTCCAAAAGTACTTCCAAAGGTCTTCTTAAGTCCGAACAAGTTATCCTTGTCCGGTTCACTAGGCTCACTTGATAAAAAACCACTAAGTACAACTTAGGTGGTAACAATGAGCAGGTTGTAGATATCCGGACAAAGTCTTTTGGAAGAGGCAAGTTTATTCATTTCAGAGACAAGTTGGGTGTGGTGAAGAACAACTTCTTCGGTAAGAGGGATTGTTGAATTTTTATACCTTGGGAGTTGTTCCCCTTGGTGACTTTTGCCCAAGTCACTAGGAAAAGGGGTCATGTCACATGGACTTTATATTAATGACTTGATGAGCAGTAAATGCACTTTAGAGATTAAAGTGTACTTTAAGTAAAAATTTAAAAAGTAAGTGAATTAAATTTTAATTTGTGGAGAAAAGTGATTTTATCCCAACTTCTCATCTAATCTAACTAGGCCCTTGGATTAGATGACCTTTCACTCACCCACGCATTTTTACCTAAAAGGTAAATTTTCCATGTGAAGAGGGCATATTATTCATTTTTGAGAGAGAGTCAAATTTTTGAGGAGGAAAAACACAGCTGAAGTGTTTTTCCTGGCACGAATTTTGAGGTGAAGGTACAGCAGCTCAGAGGGCATGGATTTTGAGACAGCATTTAAGAGCATTAATTGCAGCTGTATGGTACTGTCCGTACAGTTCTTTTCAGTCCGTACATGGCACAAATTTCGAGGCTGACAGGTGGGCATGAATTTCGAGGCAGTGACTGTACAGTACAGGCCGTACAGCCTGTCTGTACAGTCCTGTAGCAGCACATTTTTCGAGGAGGTTGCAGACAAATTTCAGGGTTTGAAGTTTCTGAATTTGGCACGAATTTCGAGGTTGATTTTAATCGTTTGGTTGAGATAAATTGTGGCTGAAAATTTTTGCTTACTGCTGTATTATTGAAAGATAAATAAAGAATTTCTCTCTCAGAGGTTTTCCCCGGAGGGCCGGGGGGGTTTCCTGAGTCATTTGACCAAAATTCCCGAGTCTGATTTTTTATGTGTGAATGAGTTTTTAATTGTTGGTCATTAAATTTGTAAAAATTCTTCTTGTGTTTCAGTCATATATTATTTATGAGAAATAACTTAATTTGCAGCTGAGAGTAAATTGGGTTGGGCATTAAACAATGTTGAAAATGGAGGTTGAAACCGGGTTGGGAGAGTGCTGAAAATTTTACAATTTTCAATTCTTTATTGGCAGATTGATGCATTAATACAAGATATTGTCTAGGTTTATAATATATACAAGTGTAAAGAAGGTGCAAAGTTATGAACCCTTCATAAGGTTATAATCTCTAATTAGTAATAATTAATATATATTTATATATGTATATATATTATATAATTATATATTAGATATATGTTGGCTTACACAATTCTGGTAAGAATGTTGTTGATCCCTTTGAGACTCTCTTTGCCCTATTCATTCAAAATTGTATATTCTTGTCTATTATAATGGATATCTTACAACGTACAAGCATCATAAACTCACTTCGGATTAGCAGCGTGTGATATGCTTTGAAATAACTTTGACTATAAACACTATATACTAACTTGGTTTTGAGATCCACCAGTTTACTTGGCAAATAGATGACACAGGTTGATTTGGGAAAGGTTGTTAGCTGCTTAGTGGCTTTGCGATATTTTATTATTAGTAATTATATTATGAAAGAATATGGCCATTAAAAAGAAATGCAAATGAACAATAGCTTGCATTTTAATTTTTTTATTTATGAAGATTAAGTTTCAGCTCTCTTTTGAACCTTGGATCAGTGCTTGCATAAATGTGTTTTAAATTATTACAGAGAAAAGGCAGGTTATTCTTTCTATCAGTTATCCATTGTTTATTTTCCTATTGTCAAATATTTTGTTACTGGACAAGTAATCAGTTTTCCATTGCATTCTCACAGCTTTCAGGGGACTGTGCATATTTCGACTGCAAAAATCTGCCTAGACTCTTGGAAGATGAACCACTAAATAGTGTTCCTATTGGGAAGCCAATTTCAGGGTGCGAGCTTTTATTGGCTGCAGGAGCAGACCCTTTAGAACTATCGCATGATGAAGGAGAAATTTGGGTTGGGGGTAAATGTCTTGCAGCGAAATATTTGAATAATTCTTCAGGTAATGCTTCAAAGTTTGTCAATCTGAATGCAAATTGCGGATTTTGTAGCAGCCTCTCACATTATGAAGGTAAAGACACAATATACTTTAGAACTGGTGACTTTGCAAGAAAGCTTAATGATGGAAATTATGTATTTGTTGGAAGAAAGGACCGTACGGTGAAAATTAATGGGCAACGAGTTGCAATTGAAGAGATAGAATACAATTTGAGGAAACATCCTGATGTAGCAGATGCTGCAGTTTCTTTTCATCTTGGTAAACAGGACAGCATCCATATCATAGCTTATGTTGTCATGAAAGGAACTGATCAGTCTTTTATTTATGGTTCTAATGAGAAAGAGAAGTTCCATGGCCACTTGAATACAGACACTGGAAAAGACTTCCATGCCTCCTTGAGAAGCTGGTTAGAGGAAAGGTTACCTTCTGTAATGATCCCTTTCAGGTTTCATTTTATTGCGGCATTGCCACTACTGTCTTCTGGCAAGATTGATTATGCAGCATTGGCTCAGGTTGAACCTTATGTTTTGGAAACAGAAAGGGATTCTGTTGGAATTCATTTAAATGATAGAGCTATTCAAAGTATAAGTGAGGTTGGCACTTGTAACTCTGTTTAAACTGTTAACCTTAGCTTATCCCTTTATAGTTCACTAAGATATCACATTGAAACTGGTGTGCAATTATCTGAAGATGAAAATCGTATCCCAGACTGTCTGCTTATATGTGATTGTGTATGAGATGCTATTATTTAAACTTTTCCAGTAGCTGTTAATGCTTCATGAGGTACTGTTTTTCTTCTGAAACATTACATCAGCTCGAAGGAATTGCCTGGTTTACAAACCAGTGGACAAAATAAGAGTTTTTGGATGATGATATTTGTCTTTTATACAAGATACATAATTTTTCTTCCTGTGTTTGCCAAAGGAGAGAGTGACTAATATGACCTATTATTTAATAAGTGGAGTGGCTTCCTAGAATGTTTAATTAATAGGCTTTTCATTATTGACTATAGTCTTTTATTTCTGCCGAGTTGAAGCAATCACAAGATGAATCAAACAGTGGGCACTATAGATTGACTATTATTTTCTCTCTACCTATCATGCTTTAATTTCTGTCATTAAACATGTATTCACTGTCATGTGCAGGTTTTCAGAAGAGTTCTTATGGTCGACAAGGTTTCAAATCATGACAATTTCTTTTTACTTGGTGGGACTTCAATATCTGTAGCACATGCTGCCTATACATTAGGAATTGATATGCATCTTATTTATAAACATCCAAGTCCTCAGAAACTCCATAGTGCTTTGCTGCAAGTTCCAGAATTGCTGGATAGAATTAGAGGGCTTGATTGCTCTCTAAAAATATCATCAGAAACAAGCAAGAGTGGAAAAGAAAAAGACATTAAAGGGATGCCCAATTTACATGTTTATAATTTAATCATTCCTGAAACCTCAAGCTCTACAGATGGCAGACATGAAGAAGTTCCTTCCATTTTAGATTTCAATGTAGAGGGATCACAAATACTTCCTGAAGAGAAGAGTTCTATTGTGCAGCCTTTGATCCACGATGAAACAAAAAAACACAATCTAAGTCTTCATAGTTATGCTTCCAGACCTCTAAAAATGCAGCGGTTTCTAGAATTGCATTCTGAAAGTGATGAAATTGGTCTGAAACTCTGGCAGTCTGGTCTTAGTTTACCAGAAGCAGTGGCATTTACTCGATGTAACAAAATTGTATCTCAAGGAGAGTTTGACATTCATTCAGTTCTTCAGAAGTCATGTACAATCTTCAGTAATAGAGATTCTGGGAAGATGAACCAGCTATGGAGATCTTTGCTGCGTTCCTGTGTTGATGCATCGCCTTTGCTTGTGAAGTGGCATGATAAATTCTACTTATTTATTGGTTCTCATGCACACAATTTTTTGTGCATTGATGCATACAGGTAGCAGTTTAGCTTAATTGTTCCTGAAATTTTTAGTTATAGTTTCTTTAAACATTTTCAATGTAAATATTTTTGATGCAATTGCCAACCTGGTTTTGACTATTCTTGCATTACTGTTGCTTTCCTTTCTTGTAATGAATTCCAGTATTCTCATGGTAAAAAAAGCATAGACTACTATATAAGAAGTTAGGGTCAGTTCTGGATTAACTATTAGTCATAGTTGTTATAGCCCAACTTGGCATTGATTAGTTTTTCCTTGGAGTATGCTGGTTATTTTCCAAGTTAAGTTTGAACCAGTTTATTGCTATGATCGTTGAGGCTCTTTTCCATAAAATGATTTAGTGAAGGCCTAAGATGTGTTTTTAAGCTTTGGTCTGCACATCTAACATGTTCATTTCATTGCCATGTGAAAATGGTTGTCATGTGCCATATGGGGAAGACTTTAAGAAAGTTATCAGTATTTATAGTTTGATGTCCGTCAGACAACTTTGATTTTACAATCGTGACAACCTCCAGCAACTTCGAATATGGTTTGCTTAAATGGAGGAAAAGTTTAAGGAGACTAGGCGAGGACTATGGCTACTTATAACTTTAGTCATCGTGTTTGCCGATTTTAGTAGAAAATTCAAATTTTGGTTAACATCTTGACCCAACACATAAATTTGATTATGTTCTAAATTCTAATTCAATCAAATTCGAATAGAATCAAGTTCCAGTGTAATCTCCAAATAAATTCCATTAAAGTCAAATTTGTTCATAAAATTCAAGTAGATCCTCACAGAGTCTTGGATGTGGTGGTTCATCTTGATCCATAGGTTGTGGGAACAAATCCACAACTGTCAAGCGAGATCCTGAGGGCATTGACCATCCTTTAGTGGTATAAAATGCTGATAATATATGTTACATGACATGAGGATACAGATCATGTAGGACATATGGATACAAGTATCTGACACGTAATATGTTGACCCTGAAAACAAGACACAGGGGACACGTTTCGCACACACACGTGTGACTGTGCACTCACAGTCTCACACACATACACAAATACATTAAATCGCTGTGCGGAGGGGATCCCCCATCCAACAAACAAGGGGCTCTCATACACCAGTTTCGTGTCTGGCTGGGCTGTGACCTTAAAATTAGATTATTATTATTTATTTATTATATCAAAAAATTACAAACTACAAATACAAAAATGAAATATAGACATAAAGATCTAATTTTTTAAGAAACCAGAAGTCAAGAACATTTACAAATTATTGACACAATTTTACAACTAGTTATTACATCACTAATGATCAAACACACAAGAAATTGGAATAGTCAATACACATATGTCAGAAATTAGAAGTTAGAACTGTAAACTGTAGTTTTCTCATTATGTCATTTGATGCCTTAAAAATCAAAATGTGTTAAATAGATATTGAGTTATTGATACTATAAGTTGGAATGCCAATGAAATATACAAAAGAGGGTTATTGATACTATAAGTTGGAATGCCAATGAAAAATACAATGTGCTTCAATTCCTCTTGCAACAAGAGGATAAAGTAACTCTATAGAGGAGCCTCATGGCTAACTGCTGTAGAATAGGACATGTTTCCCACCAAGCATAGTGCTTTTTAATCCCCTGTCTCCTAGCACATCATAGCCACCTGTTATCACACGATGTGTAGCTACCGCCAAAGGGTATCCTATCCGGGACGGTAGAAGTAGGGTAGCAAACAAGGTGACACCGCAAGGGCCTCGTCCACTATTATGGAGAGTAGTTGTCACACCGGATGAGCTCTTGTCACTTTATATCAAGCAAAGGGAAAGATCAAGGGGGAGACCCTAACTAGCCTATGAAGGCTAGCAAACCAACACAAGACACTCTAATGGTTTGAAACGTGAAATGAGAGTAGACCTTGGATGGTTGAATCTAGATCTAGGAGAAGGGCGTGGTTTCTAAGAATTAAGGACTTGTTGAGGAGGCTTAGGCAATAACAGAATACTCAACCAAAGATAAAATGTACCACAATAAGTTAATGCAATTAGATCTAGATAGATCTAATGCCAACGAAAAATACCCAAATGAGATCCACCTAGTGTTTAGGCAAATAAATGGTTTGTGGACCCAAATGAGGATATTAAGGGATGGGATGACACTAGAATAGTTGCTTGATTAAGATGGAATTTTTTGAAAGGGTTCAAGCGATACCCAACTGATAGATTAAGTAAAAAGACGTAAAACCCAAGAAGGGTGTCCCACCCAGAAGTGACCAGTGCTAGATCCCAGGGTAAATGGGGTCGGTTTTGGTTCAAACATCAAATCTAGGGTTAATTAATTTATTTAGACTTGGTTTCTTAGTATTATCGCCAAAAGATCGCCCGATCTATCAGATATGAACAATGAAGGTTTTAAACTAAGGGCTTTGTTGTGACAGTTGGAATAGATCCCAGAAAAATAAAATAAAAGTAGAATGTACTTGGAAATGCTTGCGGCTACGAAGTATGATGATGATCTACCCTCTTCGATCCATTATGAGTGTTTTCCATGCTTCCCCAAGTGAAGTCGCTATCCCTTCAAGATGCCCAATGCACCCTCCTCCTGCACAAAAACGATCTACAAAGTAAGAATCAATTTGTGAGAAGAGAAACGCATGATGAAGAATGAATTAAAAAGCATCAAGATGATCACAAGATACAATAAAGATACTCCTTGAACCAAAAACGATTTGAGAAAATGCTATGGAGCTCAGTCATAATAGCACCCTCATCAAATTGCTATCTCCACCAAGAGGACGATACCTTGCAAAAATGGTTTAGAAAAGCATAGATCCACAAGAATGTTAGAGAGAAATTGCTTTCCAATCTTCATACAAGACATTCGACAAAGATTCTGAGAGTTTTCACAAAAATATTTTTATTATCACTGGAATCCAAGAGCCAAAAGTCCCTTTACAAATGAGAGAACATCTCGATATATAGATTTCTTTAATACAAAATCCCTAGCCTCAAAAGTTTAGATGACTATGATCAAAAGATACATCAATCTAATGAATGACTAAGATTAGCGGGATACAAAATACATGGATCAACTCAACATGAAAGGGGGTGCACTCTCTCTAACACGCCCAATGGGGAAGCACCACATAAACGATGACTAGGATCAATGAGATATCACATGGTGGGGCTAGGAGGTGCAACATATCCTTCACTAGCATGATCCCAAGGCACAACATCAAATAATATATCAAAGTATAATCATAAAGTGACTAAAGTCACTAAGTTGTGGCCCCTCGATAATACAATAAAAATGCCCAAAACGATGAATGCTAGGACTTATTGACCCCACAAAGGGTGATGACCATGCGGAAAGGTGTAAAACGTATCAACATCATGCCTCAAGCAAGTTTCATGCCATTTCCTTGTCACATTTGCCCAAACATATTTCCTTTGTTAGCCAATTCTTCATTTTTAATGTGCCTGAAACATCATCCTGGAAGATAAAACTGTTTGTAACTCACTGCTTACTACAACTGGGTAAAAACTGAGTGTAGAAATGTATATGAGAACATAGTAATATGGTAAAAATGAATGGCTTCATCACTATGTCCACTAATGGCACCGTAGGAGAATAAAATATATCTATGAAAGTATCAAAATGGCATTTTTATATGGCATCCAACAACTAGAAGATGAATTGACCAAAATGCCCAACACCTGTGCCCAAAATTGAAAACTGAGTGCACGAATGGACATAGAATGTTCAAATCCACTAGGAATGAGTACTCATACAACACATGTCCATCAAAAGATACATCAAAAAGCCTATCCATGCCAGAACAATAATACTAATAAGGCCTGTAAATGTTGATAACCATAAAAATAATGAAAGCCACCCTAATAAATCACCATCTGAAACATGAATACATTTAATGGACACTGATAGGCCATGAATAATCAATATCATACACTGTTGGCCAAACGCATCTTGGAACACGCTGTTGACTTGGTCAAACTAAGTTCACCAGGTAAAAAATGATCAAATCATGACTCAACTGAAAAAATCTGATACTGCAAAGCATAAAGGGATAAAGCATGCTTCTTTATCTATGTTAGTAGTAAGACTCAAGTATTAAGTGGCTTTTAACTAGAGCTCATAAGTAATAGACATTGATAATAAGTCGAAATCAAAGTGATCAGTTACTTCAAACAAGAGCCTCAAGTGTATACTCATTTATAGACTTAACCATTTTGCTAATCATGGGTGAGAGTGGAGAAAACAAGGATAGGCTAGGGGAATGGCTTGACTCTCGACACTGTGAACATCTCGGCTGAAGGACAAGGGGATCCACACTACACATATGCTGGAATTAGATGAACACTAGGGAATGGTGGTGTCTCACTGATGGGTGGAATGATGAGAATGTTTCAACTAGAATCTAGACAAGTAATCTTTACAAGATTTAAACTCTAATCCCATCAAATTTTAAGGCATTTATTAATTAAACACAAGATACTAGCCAACCTCCAAAGGCAGGTGCCCTGGAAAGCCTTCTGGCCCTCCAGAAAATGACTCGACCCAGCCTCGTTTCTCGTGAGCATCCAAAGCCTCGACGGGGTTGCCACCTTGTTGCCCTATAGGGACAAATGAGCCTTACATCATACAATGGATGAGTGCATCCTTTGGCCACCAACTAGTTTTATAACATTTATACTTAGGCATTAGCGCTTAAAAGCACTACTAATCGCAACTTCCTTTTTGAATCATTTAGATATGGCATTTATGCGTTTCAATGCTTTAGTGTCTAAAGGCACTGTTGGTTAGACTACTTGTTTTCAAGGACTAGAGGAAGGCAATCCCTATGATAAGAATCACATAAACCAACACCGAGACACAAGATAAACATGGGATCTAATCCAACATAGAGGTATAGATGGGGGATATCCTTGATTTCACTAGTCAAGATACAATTCATGGATGAGACGAAACTGGATGACAACGGATATATGAAGACAGTGATAAGGTGATGCCAAGACTAGAAAGCTGAGTCCCTATGGGGAAATGACTAAGTCCATACTAATAAAAGGGCATGACCAATGAGTATACAATGTACATATGAACCTCCCAATTAAAGTCACTAAACCACTTCTACTAAAATAGATAAAGTCACTAAAAGCATTATAAGATATCACCAATGTACAGCCACCATGAACCAAGTCAAGCTACAAAAATAGATAAAAGAGCATCACCATAAACCAAGTGCACAGACCATAAACCAATCGGGTCATATAGCTGTATCTAATCAAACCATCTGAAGGGCATTAGAACATTGTTGCTGCATATCATGGGCATTGTCAACATCGCTGCTCTGAAAAATAAATAATGGCTAACTTAGTCATAAGTCTGGGGTCATGAGGCTCGGTCATGGCATGAAACTAATCATCTGTATGCTCTGGGTCCATTGACTATAGTGTTGAAATTTAAGGGTTAAAGGTGTTTTAACACAAATAATAAACTTAAATGCATGAACATATACATTTAGATACAAAATAGTGTTGCTTAATAAAATTTACACTGTAATAAAACACAAAGCATAATTTTCATCTCTTTCAACTTAACGCTCCATTAGTCACTGTGTTAACGTTGGTCCTCGAGAATCATCAAATACATATATAGTAACAACATGATAAAATAAAGTAGATATCAACAGTAAGGAATCATAATCCATATTTGAATCTGCCTTATACTCAGATTTGATCTTGTCATTGAAGGGACAAGTCAACTAGGAAAACAATTTTACGTACCTTGAGAGAGAGGGTTAAAGCAAACATAAATAGACCTCAGACTATTAGTCAACAGGTAGAAGCACTTCAATAAAAAACTTAGGCTTGAGCAGTTCAGTTATACCAAGTACAATCATGCTAAGGACACTCGGTCACTCAGCTCAAGAGACACTCAATCATGCTCTCACAGTCTTGTTGAGTAACCCACAGTTCACACAAGCAACCTCACGGTCACACTGAGGAAGTAACCCACAGTTCAGGCAGCAATACAAACTCACGATCAAGGTGGAGAGAAACCACAGCCTGCACAATAGACTCATGAACTCGGTGGGGAGAACACCATAGTTTATATGACAGACTTATGATCATGTTGAGGGAGAACACCACAGTGGGATAGGGCCATGGTTGAGATGGGAAACAACCACACGAAAGGGAGCACCGTGGACAAGTTGGGCGGAGCTCACGCGGAGGAAGTGCCGCGGACAAGTTGAGCAGAGCTCACACGGAGGAAGGGCCGCGAACAAGCTGAGTAGAGCTCACGCGGAGGAAGGGTCGCAGAATGGGCATAGGTCACACGAAGGAAGGGCCTTGGACTAACTGAGCAGAGCTTACACGGAGGAAGGGTCGCGGACGAGCTGAGCAGAGCTCATGCGGAGGAAGGGCCGTGGATTGGGCATAACTCACGCGGAGGATGAAGACTGTGGTCACCAGCAGTTGCAGATCACGCGGAAGTAGAACCACCATGAGAAAAGGGGCCACGGTTAAACTCGTGGAGGAAACATGCCATGGAGAAACAATATGCAGACAAAGGGAGCTCGATGCGTGGAGGTACGAGGTAAATAGTCAAACACAGAGAAGCATCCACGGATGAACTACGCGGGAAGCTGAGGTATCATGGGAGCAAACAAAGAACCGATTTGATACCTTTCATGCTATTTTAAACCTTTAATTTATAAGGTTTAGACATTGTGAAAATGGTCCAAGTTAAAAACCAAAAGGTCCAAAGATTTTAATTAAAAACTTACTTAGGGTAAAATCAAAGGTCAAAGGTCATAGTATAAAACAAGTATAAAGTCCAAAGGTCATAAGATAAATTAAATGGACCAAAGGTCTTTATTAATAAAACCATAAAGGTTTTATTAATAAGACAATAAAGTAAATATATAGAGTAAATGGTCCAATCAAGGGAATAGTGTACCAAAGAGGCCTATAAGGTGAGAGTCATCATGACAAGGGTGCACACAAGATAAATGTGCTAGGATCAAGTAAGACCAGAGTCAACAAAGGGGGGCACAATAAGAATAACCCACAAGCCGACAAGATTAGGGTGAATCATATAAGGTGGACAAACAAGAATAGTAATCTTTTCTCTCTCTCAAGGTACATTGTTTTATATATTTTGTCATCACTGTATAAGGGGAAGATCCAAACGGATGGTACGATCCTTTTCTCCTTAACACTGCTCCGAAGGGTGAGGTGCTAGTGACATCATCAAGGGGTGGCCAGTCCCTTGAGAAGCAACCTAGCAATAACCGATTAGGAGAGGGGACAACACACATCATTATCTTCCATTCTTAACGAATGACTTTCATCCCTAAGCTGAGTTTCAGTCTCACACTGAATCATATTGATCAACCCCTAGACCCTGACCAAGTTCTCCATTCTCTCGTAGAATGGTTCACAGTACTAAGCTAAGTTTTAGTCTAACACTGAAAGTTGATCAACTACCTGTAGGACCTACTTGGACATCGTGTCCCTGCTCCCACACCAGAATATATCTCTACCTCTACCTGCAGGCTCTACTTGGACATCGCGTCCCTAGTCCCAGACCATAATACCCTAGAGGCATATAGGGGCCCTAGCCACATTCTAGGGGCTTTTCCATGGCATCAACCTAGTTTTTCCTAGACCAAAAACCCTTGGAGACTACTGGGGGCCCTAGGGTGCCTTCTAGGATCTTACTCTGCCCTAGCTGACTAGGGTGCCATCCGCCTTGAGAATGGGTCTCGCAACTGCACAAAATTTAACATATAGGAGTGATCATCATTTGAGTGCTCATCAACTGTTGATCTCAATGTAAATATCTGGCTCACGAATGTGCTCAGAAATGCTTCGGAATCAAGGTAGCCCTAGTTGCTATGTATGCGACAACACCACCAAATCTCCCAGTTCTAGTGGAAAACTCTATGATGCCCTGCACCTCATCAAGGGATGCTCTAGGACTCAACAAAGAGAGTACAAATCCTCCTCATCTGTTGCATCATCAGATGTAAACAAACAATTACTCAACCTGTCGTGCTCACATAGTTTGGCGCTCGACATTTTTGGCTTGAGGCTATGTTCAGTCTTTCATTCTCTTACACTGCCTTCAGAGCTTCGTAGACATGGTGAAGTGGCATGATCAGTACCCATACTAGGCTTAACTCTCTTTAGCATAGTTTTAAAAATCGGTCAAACCGGTTTCAGAATCGGTCGATCTACCGGTTTGATAAGGAAACGAATCAAATCGGTCTTTAAATTGGTTCGGTCGATTGGTTCGGTACTGAATTGGTCTGATCAGTCAAGTTATGTAAAAACTCGGTCGATTTATTTAACAGTTTGTGTGGGTTCCCGCAGAATAAAAAAATAGAGCAATTTTGTTTTTTGCAGCGTGCAGTCACTGCAGTGTGGGAGAGCGGCAGCTTGTGACTTGTGAGAGAGCCTGTATCCTGTAGCCTCAACCCTGTGAGTTAGCAATCACCAAGTCCGTGATAGAGACAACACTCACCACTAACAGTGGACTGGGGAGTGGCCTGTGGGGACAGTGGTACTGGTGATTGGGCGCATGGAGCAGAAAGATTAGCAGTGGTTGAGTGGACTCGTAGAGCTGCAATCAAACGATTCATTAAAATTTTAAGAAAAAAATTCAATTTTAGTAATTTAAACATTTTATGTATTTTTTAGTAAACTGATTCATTAAGTTCAAATCGACCGATTCATTACCGGTTCCAATTCTGATTCCTATTCCGAGTTGATCCTCAACTGATTCCGAGTTTGATTCAGATTTTTAAAACTATGCTCTTTAGAGGTTATTGCATCAACCAAACATTTGGGTTGTTCTAGATGTTGGTTTGTGGGTGTTGCAGATCTTTTAGCATCTTGTTGGTATTGCAATGGATGGACTTGTTGATTAAGTTGTCATTGATGCCAACAGTGTCTGGTCAGCTCCATTTTCGTTGATATATGGAGCATCTTCTAACTCCTTTGGTTGAAGAGATATGAAATTTTGAAGTTTGTGTACCCTATGTCTTTGTGTCAGCGGACCAAACAAAAGAGAATTTAATTATTTGTAATTTTGAATTGCATGTTGTCACAATTTGAGGTATTAATTTTCCTCCACGACTTGTATAAATAAAATATCAAACATTTTATTTATTCATCAATCAAGTCTCACTTTGGTATTTCGCAACTCTTGCAGAAAAGTGCGAAACTTTGTGGAGGAGAAATTTTTGGGCATCTTTGAGGATTGAAGACATTCTTCACTAAAATTAGCACAACTTTCTCATACGGAATCAAAATTACAAAATTCTTGGCTCGTTGGAAAGCTTGTTGCGAGGTCTATGTGAAGACATGATCTAGAGTTTATTTTTGGTTGTCTATTGTTTCTTCATCTTGTGATCTTCAAAAAGATATGGTTCATGCTTCTCGGTTTCTCTTGTGATGGCACATGTCTCTCATGGATAGAGTTCATCTTTGGTCTTTGTATGTGAGCCTCTATATTGGCATATCTTTTTGAAGTCATTGTAAATGTTATGGAGGCTATGGTGATGGTTATCTTGGCATATATCTTGATGTGATATTCACATAGATCTTGATGATTATCTTGGATATTGTTGGCATATATCTTGGTGTTTATCTTGACTATTGTATAGTGTAGTATTGAATGAGAAGTTGACATGTAAGTAATATATCTTGTGAGTGATTTTTTTGATAAACATAAGTGTTTTCTTTAAAAACGAGTTTGACAAGTGTTGATCATTGTGTCTTTGACCTAAGCGAAGTTGGACTATTATTGACTGTTAATGACAACCTTTGACAGTATTGTAAGTGACTATTTGTTTGATTTGTTGACTTGATTTGAGTGGAGTAAAAAATCTGTTTGTGTCTAAGAGTTTATGAGATTGACTGAGTTTGACATAGTTGGTTAAGTCTTTTATCTTCTTGGATGAGGTTAGTTGGTTGAGGTATATCATGTTTAACTGTCAAGTATTCCTTGATTGTGTTTGAGGTTGGTTGTGGTGTCATTGAGTTGAGTGTGATTGGCTAAAGTTTGGTTGACCGTATGTGAAGTCTCTTGGTTGCTCAAATGTGTGTCTTACTTGATGAACTAGACCAAGTAAGAAGAGTTGGTTGATTGTCAGAGCACTTGATTAGATTAACACAAGTATATGATTGATTTGGCACATGTACACAAGGAGCTTGGTACAGGTTGGTTCAATTGAGTAGGATTGGCACAGGTTGCCTTATGTGCAATTGGTCTGACTCAGATTGGTTGAGTTATATGAGCAGTTGGTTTGACTCAGGTGGAGTGAGTTTGGTGTGCAGTTGCTTAGAATCAGATTGACCGAGTTAGATGATGTGTGCAACTTGATTGTTTTGCACAGAGTGATTAGACATATTGTTTTGCACAGGTTGTTGGTACAGGTGTGGTGCAGTGGTCAGTTGATGAGCAATGATTAGTTGATGAGTAGTGATTATTTGATGAGCAGTGACAGTTGATGAGTAGTGATTAGTTGTTGAGCAGTGACAATGATTGTGCAGTGTAGTACATATGTTGGTTATCAGGTCCGCAGGATCAATGCGGTTGGTGGTTCAGTAGTTCAGTTTCTATCTTCATATCAGGGTGGCAAGACGGGGCAAGGAAAGGGGGTTGTAGTCTCCTTCCGGTTGTAGCCGAAGAACTAGGGAGTTGGAGCTTCCTTTAGGTTGTAGCTTGTAAATTAGGGGGTTGTAGCCTTCTTCCAGTTGTAGCTGGAGAGTTGAAGTCACTGTAATAAGGGGGTTGCTGCCTCCTTTCGTGGTTTTTCCCCTAAGACTTTGGTTTCCACGTAAAAATTTTGTGTACTGTGTTTTGCTATACTGCTTATGTGATGATGAGCTATAATTGTTGATATAATGATAATAACGTACTCTGCATAATATTGAATGAGCTACTGATGATTGTTAATGTTGAAAAACTAACAAAAGCTATACACACTATTTAGCCCCCCCTCGCAGTGTGCTCGGTGTGTCCAACAATTTGTATCAGAGTTGGTCCTTCACAGAAAGCCTGATTAGCTTGAAGGAGATCTTTTACACCATGGGGTTCTCAATGAATGGAGTACCATTGTTTTGGGGGACAAATTACTTCATCTGGAAAAGAAGAATGCAATTTTATCTTGAGGAAGAAGGAACCGGTATGTGGCAATCAGTTCTTACTGTATATACTCCTCCTAAGAAAGTGAAACCAACAACCCAGAAGGAAGCAAAGATGAATAATTCAATGGCTATGGAAACCATCCTTGAAGGATTAATAGATCACCAAAAGAATAAGATAGGAAAGTGCAGCTCAGCGAATGAACTATGGCTCAAAATAAAACATATCTACTCCACTAAAGAACATGAAGAAGAGGTTATGAAATGTATGTTTGAAGATCTGATAGATCTCCAAACAGAGAAAATAGGAAAGTGCAACTCAATTGAAGAATTGCCGTTCAAAATAAATTAGCTAAACTTAGATGAAGAACAAAAAGCAGAATATAGCCCCATTAAAAGGTTGGTACAAGATCCAGGTAAGTCCCCTGAACAGAGATATGCCTATCAGGTATAGAAGATAAGATCCATTTTGAATTCATAGAATGCAATACTTTAGATTGTGCTGAAAATGTAATGCTTTTAAAGAGATATGCCTTTCAGGTATAGAAGATAAGATCCATTTTGAATTCATAGAATGCAATACTTTAGATTGTGTTGAAAATCCTTGCTCTCTGATAGGTGATAGAAATTTGGCAGATACTATGGTTCTAGAAGAAATTCAAATAGACAATGAAATTACTAATGTTTGGCAAGAAGTGAAAAAACTTTGTGAACCGAACCAGGTATTGCAAGAGAAATTGGACGAATCTAAGAAAAAGAATCAAGAAGAATTTGAGAAGGCCACACAAACTATAATTGATCTAAAACTTCAAGTCGAAGAAGCTAACAAAAGCAAAGAAGCCATATCCAACTCTTTGAAAGATAAACTTGAGAAGTCAGCTACAAAAAATGAAAAGCAATCAGAAGAAATTGTCAAGCTCAAAAGACTGCTAGAAGATAAGGAGAAAGAATTGAGCTGCAAGCTACAAGGCAAAGACAATGAGATAAGTACCTACAAGACCAAAGAAATATTGGCAGGAAAATTAAGAAGAAAACAAGAACTTGAAATCATAGCCTTGAAGGTAGAGTTACGGAAGATGTGTCTGACAAACTTTGAATTTGAAAAGGAGCTCTCAGAATTCAAAAAAGGATAGTCATGTACTAAAAGGTCAATTGCAAAAATCCCATGAGGATGATCAGAATTCAAAAGTACATATGGAAGACAATATCGTTGATCTAAACAGACAGGTAGAAGAAGTCAAGCAAATAGAAGAAGATCAAATGAAACAACTCTAAGAAAATATAGAACTTTGTCAAAAGCAAGAACTGAAGATCCTCTCTCTGAAGGAAGATTTGGACAAAACAACTACTTAGTTAAAGACAAATTCAAAGATCGAGAATAACATTGAAGAAAGTAAAAGCTCTATTGAAAAGGAAGAAAAGACTAACAATTATACACATTCTTAGAAGATCCCATGATCAACAAGAATCAAGAGAAGATACATCACAAAGAAGATTATTTTCTCAGAGATACGCTATGTTGTTCAATGGCTTTTGTTACAAGTGCAATAACTATGGTCACAAATCCATCCATTACAGAGAGCATGAAAATATCACGCCAAGAAGAAATCAAGGTGGGTTTTTCTTTCAGTGTTATAATTGCTATCATTATGGTCATTTCGCAAAACGTTGCAGGATGCAGGGACAAGTTAAAGTTTGGAGAAGAAATCGAGTTCAATCGAATGACATTAACAACCATCAACCTACTAAAGTATGGAGAATAAAGTTAGTAGATTGCACCATTGATCAAAACAGAAATGATGAAAATCTTGGGAAAAACCCAATACCATTTTGAAGACTATTGACCAGTGATATGAAGTCTACAAAGAGTGTGTAAAAGGAGCTATGTACCTGATTATCAGATTTGAGATCAACGATCACACCCTTTTCGGTATCGTATAGTAGTTTGTTCCAGCAGTATCCTTGTGACAGAATAAAAGTTTATCAAAATATCAATTGTGTCTAATGATAGGGAGAGCAATATTGCAAAAGGAAGTTCTTATTGCCATTAATGCAAACAACAAGAAAAATTGACAAAGGAAGAGAAGTTGATGACAGGGGGAGAATGCCTTGAGGGGGAGCAATACTGTCAAAGGATGTTCCCATTGTCATTGATGCCAAAGGAGGAGATAATTTTTGTTGATAGGGGGAGCTTGTTCTGAAGAGGAGTTATGGTGTTGTCATCAATGACAAAGGGAGAGATTGTTGATTAAGTTGTCATTGATGCCAACGGTGTTTGGTCATTGATGCCAACTGTTGAGTCCTTGGTGCCCCTTGTGGAGCCTTTGAGGGTTAGTGTTTAGTTTGTGGTTCTCTGTGTTAGAGGAGCCCTTTTGACCTTTTCCAAGCCGAAGCTTGAAGCCCTTGGAGGCCTTGGAATAATGGCAAAATTCTTGGTTACCCATTGACTTGGTCAACTGCCCCTAAATTGTACCTTGGTCCCATTTGAGTCAATTGTCGAGTTCCTTGATCTTGGTTGATCTTTGGTTACTGGGCTTTGTGTTGCTTGTTATGCTTGTACATGTTTTGGTCTCTTGATTGGTTGTTGGATGGATGATGTGGCTCATGTGTGTAAGCCCCTTGATATGTTGATGTTGGAGCCCATTGCTTGCATTGGATGGTCTTGAGGTTGTTGAGTTCTTGTGGGGTCCTTGAGTGTACAAGCTTAAATCTTGATCCTCTTACATGTAGAGACTTGGGTCTTGGAATCCACACTTATGGTGGTATGTTAGAACCCATTCTTATGGGGTCCTTGGTGTCCTTGGAAGTTTGGGTCTTGAACCCAGACATATGGTGGTTTGGTGGCCCTTGGACGCTATATGGTCATTGGCATGTTGTAGCCTTGTGATCATGCATATGATGCCCATAAGGTGTTGCAAACTAGTGGTGAGGTCTTTGTACCCCTCTTTTGGGGTGTTGGTATTCTTATTGAGATGAAGATATATAGTGGAACCATTGGATATGTTTTTAATGATATGGAGACCTTGAATATGATGATGGTATTCTTGAAAAAATCTTTGTTTCCACTTGATTGGTGGTGTTGGGGTCCTTGATACCCTTGATATGATGATTATATGGTGGATCCCTCCTCATTGTTGATGTGAAGTTTGTGGATATGAAGACCATCAAATCCCTCATGCCTTTGATGATGTCCATTGAAGCCTTTGACCTTGGAACTTATGCATAAGGTAACATGGTCTTTGGCACCTTTATGTGTGGAATCTTTGAAGTCCTGAACAAATTGAAGAATTTAAGGGTATTAGACCAAGAATTTGCAAATAAACCCATCATAGGGAGATATTCCTCGTTAATCCATTTTCGTTGATATGTGGAAAATCTTCTAACTCCTTACGGTTGAAGAGATATGAATTTTTGAAGTTGGTGTACCCCACCTTTGTAATTTTGAAGTGCATGTCGTCCCAGTTTGAGTTATTAACTTTCCTCCATGACCTACATAAATAGAATATCAAACATTTCATTTGTTTATCAATCAAGTCTCTCTTTGGTATTTCGCAACACTTGGAGAAAAGTGCGAAACTTTGTGGAGGATAAATTTTTGGGCATCTTTGAGGATTGAAGACATTCACTAAAATTTGCATAACTTTCTCATACGGAATCAAAATTACAAAATTCTTCTCTCGTTGGAAAGCTTGTTGCGAGGTTTATGTGATGACATGATCCAGAGTTTTTTTTTTGTTGTCTATTGTTTCTTCATCTTGTGATGTTCAAAAAGGTATGGTTCATGCTTCTTGGTTTCTCTTGTGATGGCACATGTCTCTCATGGATAGAGTTCGTCTTTGATCTTAGTATGTGAGCCTCTATATTGATATATCTTTTTGAAGTCATTGTAAATGTTATGGAGGCTATGGTGATGGTTATCTTGGCATATATCTTGATGTGATATTCATATAGATTTTGATGATTATCTTGATATTGTTGGTATAGATATTGGTGTTTATCTTGACTGTTGTAGAGTGTAGTATTGAATGAGAAGTTGACATTTAAGTAATATATCTTGTGAGTGATTTCTTTGATAAACCTAAGTGTTTTCTTTGAAAACTAGTTTGACAAGTGTTGATCATTGTGTCTTTGACCTAGGTGGAGCTGGACTGTTATTGACTGTTAATGACAACCTTTGACAGTATTGTAAGTGGCTATTTGTTTGATATTTGTTTGATTTGTTGATTGATTTGAGTGGAGTGAAAAATCCGTTAGTGTCTAAGAGTTTATGAGGTTGACCGAGTTTGACATAGTTGGTTAAGTCTTTTATCTTCTTGGATGAGGTTAGTTGGTTGAGGTATATCATGTTTAATTGTCAAGTATTCCTTGACTGTGATTGAGGTTGGTTGTGGTGTCATTGAATTGAGTGTGATTGTACAAATTTTGGTTGACCGTATGTGAAGTCTCTTGGTTGCTCAAAGGTGTCTCTTACTTGATGAACTATGCCAAGTAAGAAGGGTTGGTTGACTGTCAGAGCACTTGATTAGATTAACACAAGTATATGATTGATTTGGCACAGGTACACAAGCAATGTGGTACAGGTTGGTTCAATTGAGGAGGATTGGCACAGGTTTCCTGATGTGCAATTGGCCTGACTTAGACTGGCAGAGTTGTATGAGCAGTTGGTTTGACTCAGGTGGACTAAGTTTGGTGTGCAATTGATTAGACTCAGATTGATTAAGTCAGATGATGTGTGCAATTTGATTATTTTGCACAGGTTGTTGGTACAAGTTATTAGTACAGCTGTGGTGCAATGGTTAGTTGATGAGAAGTGATCAGTTGATGAGCAGTGATCTGTTGATGAGCAATGATTAGTTGATGAGTAGTGATTATTTGATGGGTAGTGAGAGTTGATTAGCAGTGATCAGTTGATGAGTAGTGACAGTGATTGTGCAGTGTAGTACATATGTTGGTTAGCAGGTCCGCAGGATCAGTGCGGTTGGTGGTTCAGTAGTTCAGTTTTTATCTTCATATCAGGGTGGCAAGACGGGGCAAGGAAAGGGAGTTGTAGCCTCCTTTTGGTTGTAGTCGGAGAACTAGGGAGTTGGAGCTTCCTTCAGGTTGTAGCTTGTAAATTAGTGGGTTGTATCCTCCTTCCAGTTGTAGCTGGAGAATTGAAGTCATTGTAAGAAGGGGGTTGTTGCCTCCTTTAAGTTGTTGCTGAAAAACTATTATTATAAGGCTTATGTTGTTTTTCCCCCACGGCTTGGTTTTCCACGTAAAAATCTTGTGTACTGTGTTTTGTTATGCTTCTTATGTGTTGATGAGCTATAATTGTTGATATAATGATAATAACATACTCTCCATAATATTGAATGAGTTGCTGATGATTGTTAACGTTGAAAAAGTAACGAAAGCTATACACACTGTTCACCCCCTCTCTCAGTGTGCTCGGTGTGTCCAACGGGACTTCCTCCTTTTGGGTATTCCAGATCTTTTAACATTTGCTGGTATTGCGATTGATGGATTTCCTCCTTTTGGGTATTCCTTGAATGCACCTGGTTGCCTCTTACCTACTAGAAAGGAGTTGAACATAATCACTAAAGATGACATTTATAGACAGTTTGTGCATGTCGCTTAGATCAACCCTCCATGGGGTTATGTCCCAAGACGACCTTGTACAATACGGACTTTTGGGATCTAAGGAATGGTCTCGTTGCTCGCCTCCCTTACAAATTCCTCCATTGAGCACATGCTCTCAGTATTCCTTTAGGTCAGTTTAGAGTGGGCTCTCACCATCTTAGGATATTGACAGATCACCAGCTTGATCGATCAGACAGGATTTGCCAGGTATGTCACCTTTGAGAAGTTGAGATCGAGGAGCACTTCATCTTTCGATGTCTTATTACTATGAGATCTGTGGGTGGTTTAATTTTCTTTTTAGGGACCTTCTCACAGAGCTCTAGACTTTGACTAGATTCTTTCGATACCTCGATCAAAGATGTCTAGCCTTATACTTGCAAGAGTCCGTTCGGCTTCGCTCTTTCACCCTTCAATAACATTCTCAGTCAAGGCTAGGCACCATTTAGTGTATTACTTCTTTCTTTGCAGTGCTTCCTTCCTCTAGGGCACCAAGAGACAGACTTATGGTGGCCCAGACCTATACCACTTTGTTAGGGCACGCCAGACCATCTCTATCTCTGCCCAACACCAAAGACGAGGATAGTCTAGACCCCATCACGACAGACGAGTGACTTCTTCTAGGTTGCAACATCAAGAACCCTCCTCCAGGCAACAACTCACTACTCATTTCAATTCCTCTTTTATCTCCCCCTTTCGGCAGGGTACTATTTTGAGCTTCCTCCAGACGACCTCGGATGGTAGGAGAGATACCCTCGGTGCTCCCAGTGTTTCCAGTGCTTATAGTAGCCCGTGACTGTTTCATCGTCACCATCTTTGTATGACAGCTCTTGGATCCACATTTCTTCCTTGGATCAATTCTATTCGTATCTCTACTTGTATATTTTTTTTCTTCGAGATTGTATCTCCATTTATAGGACTAGGGTTTGGTTTGTTTTCTGCTTTTATCTTTTTATATTAGCTATTTTTACGCTCCCACTTTGTATCATTATCATGGTGCTTCACATTCCCATTGACCTACTTTTGTGGTCATTTGCTGGACATCAATAAAATTATCTTATCTTATCTTATCTAAATGCTTCCTTCCTCTCTTATGAAATCTCCTCATCCATGTGAGGAGGGGATCTACATGAAGGCATGCCATTGAGCCAATCATTACTGTAGGTTGGATTCATTGAGTTACCCAAGCAATGTAAAGGTGTGAAATTATTATCCCACCTATTGATAAGAGTATCATATGTGGTGATGAAGAAGATATTTGTTAATGTCCCTTACTTGGGGCCATAGTGGAAAAAATCGGCATCGGCAAAAAATCGGCGAGGGTCCAGAAAACATCTTCTTGGCAACATTGGCGAAAAAATCGGCAAAAATCAGCAAACCGCGGCAAGCATTAAAAAATGCAAATTTTGTACTTCAATAGGGTCAAAATTTGCTTCCCAATTTTTTCCCCTATTTGTCGATTTTTCTTGATTTTTTCCCGATTTTTTTCGATTTCTCCTAATTTTTGCTGTTTTTTCTCGATTTTTTCCAATTTTTCGTGATGTCCAATTTTTGAAAAAATCGACAGCTAGAAAAAATCGAAATTTTTGGGCCGAAAAATTGGCAGCTAGAAAAAATTGCGATTTTTCGGGACATTGCCGAAAAATCGACGATTTTTTCCACTATGCTTGGGGCACACATTCTGTACAATAATGGTCTTCATAGACTCATGGAATGCCACCCCTCATAAACATATCCTAAGATGGGTTGGTCCGTGTTTGCATACTTCAACAAAGAAATGATAGTGTTTGTCGCCCTTAGATCTATAGGTGTGACTTGATGATCATTTTCGTCTGTGATTCCATCACAAACAATGTGCTAGAAAGGAGATTTATGAATTGCCATAGATCATTATCCATAGATTGTCATAACATGCTTAGATTTATTCTTGTGACTTGATGTATTGGTGGATATGGTGGTTGATGTGCTTGTGTTATGGTATATTTCACTCTTGTTGACACATGAGATTTCTTTTTTTTGTTGATATGATCATGTGAGGTCACTTTAATGCTTTAATAGTGGTTCATAACACTTAAAATTGTTGTCCATTACTAAGATGTACCATGGTGTAATCATAATTTCCCCTTAGACAAGTGTGACATCTTGAAGGTTACCTAGCAGACTCAATAGGTGTTACATTCATTTGATTTAGCCAATTTTCGTTTCATTAACCTTATCAGCCATTTCCATCAGTTTTCCCCTTTGTAAGTAATCTATCATATGTAATTCTTCAAGGTCTCAATACCATTCCCATGTATGAATATCGAAATCAAAGCTGAAAGAGTCTACTAGGTTGATGTTGCTAAATTAAATTGTAAAATATATGAGCTGTGGCCCCTTGCCAAAATCTCATTCCTTAAGTCCCATGGTTATCAAAGCTAAATCTAAAGAAAAGGGACAAAGTAAAAAAAAGAAAATGAAATAAAGAGAACAAAAGGACGCAGGAAAATAGAAACTCATGATAAAAGTGTTCCCTTCATAAGACACATGTGGAAGAAAAATATTTTAACCCTAGCTTTTGAAAGGCAAGGGATAGGCCTAACAGTCATTCCTATGATGATCAACTTGCAAAGACACCCTTTCTTGCCTAAGTACCACATTCATTTCGTTACCCACACCTAACCTAGGAACCTAGGAAGTTCACCTTGACTTAGGGGTTACACATGTAATAGGGCCTAATGTTTAATTGGATAAAAATTAAATGTCATTGTGATTGAGCCATTAGGAAGCTATGGTTGTTGATTATTTCATGTTATTTCTTCAGATTTGGAAGGGTTTCCTAGTTAAACTTGGGATGAAACCCTTGGCACATGATGCACTCCATCTTGTTGATGAGTAAAAAGTTGCTTGACTAAGACAATTAATTAAGAATTAGTATTTTATGGAATGGGAACCTATCAACTTAGGGTCTCCCTAAGTTTTGAAGTTTTAATAATTGTGTTACCGCTTGAGTTGTACTCAATCGGACTTTCAAGTGAGCCAACAAAGATGAACAAAGTACTTGTTCAAACTCAGAGATCAGAGGTCCATTAGGTCTTCATGGCCTTTTTTATTTTTGTACCACATATTCATACCCTTTCTGTTGATTAAGTTGTCATTGATGCCAACGGTGTATGCCAACTGTTGAGTCCTTGGTGCCCCTTGTGGAGCGCCCGAGGGTTAGTGTTTAGTTTGTGGTTGTCTGTGTCAGAGGATCCCTTTTGAACTTGTCCATGCCCAAGCTTGAAGCCCTTGGAGGCCTTGGAACAATGGAAAAAGCCCTGGTTACCCATTGACTTGGTCAATTGCCCCGAAGTTGTGTCTTGGTCCCATTTGAGTCCATTGTCAAGTTCCTTGATTCTGGTTGATCGTGGTTATTGGTCTTTGTGCTACTTGTTATGCTTGTACTTGTTTTGGTCTCTTGATTGGTTGTTGAATGGATGATGGCTCGTGTGTGTAAGTCCCTTGATGGGTTGATGTTAGAGCCCATTGCTTACATTGGATGGTCTTGAGGTTGTTGAGTTCTTGTGGGGCCCTTTAGTCCACAAGCTTAAATCTTGATCCTCTTGCATGTGGAGACTTGTGTCTTGGAACCCACATTTATGGTGGTATGTTGGAACCCATTCTTATGGGGTCCTTGGTGTCCTTGGAAGTTTGGGTCTTGAACCCACACATATGGTGGTTTGATCGCCCTTGGACGCTATATGGTGGTTTGACACATTGGCATGTTGTAGCCTTGTGATCATGCATATGAAGCCCATAAGGTGTTGCAAACTAGTGGTGAGGTCTTTGTACCCCTCTTTTGGGGTGTTGGTACTCTTATTGAGATGAAGATATAGTGTGGAACTATTGGATATGTTTAAAATGATATGGAGACCTTGAATATGATGATGGTATTCTTGAAGAAGTCTTTGTTCCCACGTGATTGGTGGTGTTGGGGTCCTTGATACCCTTGATATGATGAGTATATGGTGGAGCCCTCCTCTTTGTTGATGTGAAGTCTGTGGATGTGAAGACCATCGAATCCCTCATGGGTTTGATGATGTCCATTGAAGCGTTTGACCTTGGAACTTATGAATAAGGTAACATGGTCTATGGCACCTTTATGTGTGGAATGTTTGAAGTCCTAAACAAATTGAAGAAGTTAAGGGTATTAGACCTAGAATTTGCAAATAAACCCATCATAGGGAAATAGTCCTTGTCAATCCATTTCCATTGATACGTGGAGCATCTTGTAACTCTTTACGGTTGAAGAGATATGAATTTTTGAAGATGGTGTACCCCACCTTTTTGGGTTCGCCGATCAAATAAAAGAGAATTTAATTATTTGTAATTTTGAATTGCATGTCGGCCTAGTTTGAGGTACTAACTTTCATCCACGACCTATATAAATAGAATATCAAACATTTCATTTGCTCATCAATCAAGTCTCTCTTTTGTTAGATTTTTATCATTTAAACAATGTGATCTAGGATCTTATCTGAGAGAATAACATGCACAACAATAATCACAAGAGACAAGAGACATAAAGAGTTTTCCTCGGGGAAACCATAAAGGAGAAAACCCCGCAACTTCCTCAGAGATAGAATGAGCACCAGTGGAAAAAGTAAAACCCAAAGACACAAATATGATCTTTGACAGCTATTCTCTCTCTCACTTGTGCGAGCTCCTTTTCTCTCACTCGTGCGCCATAGTTGAGTGAGTGTGTGTTTCAAATAGAGAGTCTCAGTCTTTATTTATACTGGTTTCCCACTTGACAATAACTCACCAGGGCTGACTTCTCTAGGAGAGTCTAATAACCTTAGTACCCATCAGCTGTGGGGACTATTGCCCCGACTTACAGTGGACGGTTAACCTCAATGACTTTACATGACTTTATTAGAATAATGATTCTCCTGATAGGAACATCGGGGTACAATAAAATACAATATAAGATATACATGTGAATACATTCTGAAGTTACAAATACATCAACATCTTTGGTATTTCGCAATTCTTGGAGAAAAGTACGAAACTTTGTGGATGATAAATTTTTGGGCATCTTTGAGGATTGAAGAGATTCACTAAAATTGACATAACTTTCTCATACGGAATCAGAATTACAAAATTCTTAACTCGTTGGAAAGCTTGTTGCGAGGGCCATGTGATGACATGATATAGAGTTTCTTTTGGTTTGTCTATTGTTTCTTCATCTTGTGATTTTCAAAAAGGTATGGTTCATGCTTCTGGGTTTCTGTTGTGATGACACCTGTCTCTCATGGATAGAGTTCATCTTTGATCTTAGTATGTGAGCCTATATACTGGTTGTTAGACACTGAGAGGGCGGGTGAATCAGTGTAAAACCAATTTTACAACTTTTCTTAACTTGTCACAATAAACTACCAATTCATCATTCCATTATTCTACCAATCTCATAATCATTTCATAAACTTCATCATTCACATATCATAGCATATGAATCATCAAGAACCATAACACAAAAGAACACAACACCACATAATTTTGTAATCTTTTTGTATTAGTTTTGGTCTAGCTACAACCGTTAGGTAAAATCAGCACCTATTGATACAAAGAGCACCTACTCTGCATCCAAGACCCTGCCTGGTTTTCTTAGACCCTGCTAAGAAGGGTTTGAGGTATCCTAAATCTCAAATGCAAGTCAAGCTTGCATTTACAATTTAAGCTCACTGTCTCAACACATTTTCAACACTGTCACATCACACCAGCACTTATCTCTAGCACCTCTTCAATCAGCATTAACATACTGTCTTATCAGTTGTTCATCATCATTCTGTCAGACACATCATTCTAACCATAACCATGAATACATCATACTGTCCATCAAATTGTTGTCAGCATCATACAATCATCCTTATACACATCATATCAATCTGCTCTGCTGCTTGTCAACATCATCAACAATTATGTCAGTCTGCATGCATCATCATCATCATCAAGGTCTGTCTAAGCATAAGATCACCAACAAGGTCTTTAAATCATCATAGGGTATGCTTCATCAAAGTGCACAAGGCATGTCATCATCATAGGGTATGCTTCATCAAAGTGCTTCATCAAAGTCTGCTCATAAATCTCATCAATTCTGCTGCAACACTCTTCTGCTCAAGTGCATCAACTTTGCTATTCAACACTGATCATCAGTTGTACTGCTCAAGGTTCATGTCAAGCACAAGGGTCTGCCCATCATTTAGTCTGCTCTTATGTTGTTCAAGCATCATCTTCATCAACAAATCATCATTATCAACAGGTGCGTCAAGCATGCATAATTAGGCATCATCAGGCATCATCATAGAACAAGGCACTCATCATCATGTACAAGTGTGCATGTATGTCTGCTCTCATCATTATATCCTGTATCATTATCAAAGCATCATCTCCATAGTATGCATCAATATGGAATTATCATGCAACTTCACACTTCATAAATACACCATTGAGTATACCGCTTTATCTTTCAAACATCTCATACTCAGGCTGTGTGTCAAGCTATCAGAGGACTGTTAGTAACCTCAAATGTCCAAAGAAGTCACTGCTGTAGTAGATGACCCAGTTTATCATCACAAATTGCAGCATTGACATCAACAAGGTCTATCACCATCCAGCTCTGTATCATCATAGGTTATGCAACATAATGTGTAAAGGTGCATCATCAAGACATCATCAACATCACAATCATTGTAGAGTATGCATCGCATCATCATATATCAGTATAGAGTATATGTCATCATCATCACAGTACATAGAAATGCATCATCACTGTTTATACACTTCAGGATACTTCACTATATATACTGTATACATGTCACTATCATTACACATTATTGTCACTGACATGCCAAGGCTGTCATTACCATCAAGGTTGTTGTACTAGTCTTTGACTGTTGTACTATTAAATCAACGAAATCAATCAATTAAATGCCAAGCAGTCATCAACTGTGAACTACTTCCAATTACTGACTGTTCATGCAACCATTATGTGGTGATTGATGTTACCTTTAAACACTGAAAACTTCACGCATCATACAAATCAACTACAATCTCACACAGTTACAAGTCCAAATCTGCTCCAGACTTCCCAGTTAAGTCTGCTCTAAACTTCTCAATCTGGGATACTATGGGATTGATTCAAAACTGTTCCAAATACTCTCTGTTACATGAGTAAAGTCTGCTCTCAAGGCTGTTCCTAGATTGTCACAAAAGGACTCTTAAAATCCTCACAAATGGCTACTCAAATTACAATACGAACTCAGCCAAAGTATTGCTCAATAATAGTCCTTTAATTTTGCTATTTAACACAAGAGTATAATCTCTGTTTTATAAAAGTCCCAAACTATTGCTTATTACAGCTCATTAATGAGATCTACATCACAGTCCTAATAAACCTAAAAGTGCTGCCAGCAATATTAGACATAGGGCTGATATCAACCTTATACCCAGTCAAAGTTGTCTTCAAATGTATCATCATAAATACCCAATAACATCCCTGTCACAGAAGAATAAAGATAGCCAAAGAATCATACTCACTTACTGATCCATACATTGACCTGTTGTTCCTGCACCTCAGAGTTCGCTGCCTCAGGGACATACCCGAAATTCAGAGCAAGAAAAAGAATTTCATCTTTTACTGCGGCTGTCTTTTCTCTGCAATTCGGGTCTGCAATTGACCTCTGCTGCTACCCAAAATTTCCACAGTCAGTCAGCCTCAGTAGGCTGTCCGAAATTCCTCTCTGTCTGCACCTGCGAATTTCCTCAGTCTGCCATCCGAATCTCAGTAAAAAAATTCAATGCTGCTGCTGCAAAAATTTCAGGATTGCTCCTTTGCTGCTATCACTGCTCCTCCAAAATTTGTCTCAGTAAGACCACCGAAATTTCCTCAGAGCTCCCAAAAATTCTTCACATTTCAAAATGAATTTTGATGGGTTATTTATATTGGTTTTTCCACCATAAATTCTGGAGCCGACTTGTATATGCTTTTATATATTTTTATTTATTAAATCTTGATTGACTGAGCCGACTTCTAGGGCTTGTTATTTGATTTATTATTTAATTTAAATTTAATTTATTTATATTTTAATTTGAATTGTGTCACATATTCTTACCATTTAGCATTTCATTGCTCTTGCCCTCTTTACATATGTTAAGAAACACAGTTTTATAATTTTCATTTTCCATGGGCGCATATTCAATATTTTCAATAGAGGTAGTACATGAGCTTTCAGTTTTAGCCAACAACATCTCAAGTGACTAGGGGGAGTTCTGCACAATGCCAAACATCGGGACAACTGACCAGAATGATTTAGGCATGAAATCCAACTTACCAAAGGCAAGTTTTGTCACCAACTCAGAGCCGAGACACCATATAAACAGGGAGGCTTGTTCAACAAAAGTTGTAACGGGGAAAAAGGTCCTCCATGCCATGAGTCAAGAAGTCAGTCGGGTTGAAAACTAAACTGGAAGGGAATCGATGGGTGGAGACAATGAATGATGGAGCCAACACTAGCAAGCCAAAACAATGGTGGGAATGACTACCTCTATTCTCCCTAAGGAGGGTAAAACCAATGAATATAGATCAGGAACTTCCAAGTCTAAGTAGGGACATCAATACATAGTACAAAATACATTCAAGTCCATATAATTATGACCGCCAGATCATGATACGACAAGTTAATACATGTCACAAAAATCAGTATAAGAGCAATAATAACCATAACACAATATAAAAAGCTGAGTCATAATCATGCAATATAATCCATCTGAAACACCATCTATCCAATGAGAAAGTACTGATATAACACTGGGCATCAATGACTGCTCTATAATGACATAAATGGCTATATCGGTCCTCAAATCTGAGTATCCTGAGACTCAGTCCTGACATGGGAGAGTACAATAGTCCACTAATATAATAATGATCCATCAAAACTGCTTATCTCAGCATCTCATATGTAAGAGATCTGGCTGAAAAATGTACTGTGTCTGAAAAATAGAATATGGTAGCCTGGCTACTATATATGTGATAACAGTACCAACATCCCAAAAGAGGGGTGCAACGACCTCGCCACTAGTTTGCAACACCTGATGGGCTTCTTATGCATGATCACAAGGCTACAACATGCCAATGACCATATAGCGTCTAAGGGCCATCAAACCACCATATGTGTGGGTTCAAGACCCAAACTTCAAAGGACACCAAGGACCCCATAAGAATTGGTTCCAACATACCACCATAAGTGTGGGTTCCAAGACCCAAGTCTCCATAATCAAGAGGATCAAGATCTATGCTTGTGGACTAAAGGACCCCACAAGAACTCAATTACCTCAAGACCATCCAATTCAAGCAATGGGCTCCAACATCAACACATCAAGGGATTTAGACACATGAACCACATCATCCATCCAAAAACCAATCAAGAGACCAAAATAAGTACAAGCATAACAAGCAACACAAATACCAATAACCAAAGATCAACCAAGATCAAGGAACTTAACAATGGACTCAAATGGGACCAATATACAACTTAGGGGCACTTGACCAAGTAAATGGGTAACCAGGGCTTTTGCCATTGTTCATAGGCCTTTAAGCTTGGGCCTGGACAAGGTCAAAAGGGCTCCTCTGACACAAACAACCACAAACTAAACACTAACCCTCAAGGGCTCCACAAGGGGCACCAAGGACTCAACAGTTGGCATCAATGACCAGACACCGTTGGCATCGATGACAACTTAATCAAATGACTTCGCTGAGTGGTATGAGCAATTGGTTTGAATGAGGTGGACTGAGTTTGGTGTGCAGTTGGTTAGACTCAGATTGACTGAGTTGGTTGGTGTGAGCAACAGATTGATTGGTACAACTTGATTTGACAGGTTGATTGTACAGGTTGATGAGCAGTGTGATACAGTGGACAATGATCATTTGATGCGTAGTGGCAGTGGTTGTGTAGTGTAGTACAGGTGTTGATTAGCAGGTTTGCAGGATCAGTGCGGTCGTGGTTTAGCAGTTTCTATCTTCATATCAGGGTGGCATGACGGGGCAAGGATACGGGGTTGTTGCCTCTTTCCGGTTGTAGCCAAAGAGCTGGGGAGTTGGAGCTTCCTTTAGGTTGTAGCCTGTAAATTAGGGGGTTGTAGACTCCTTCCAGTTGTAGTTGGAGAATTGAAGTCATTGTAACAAAGGGGTTGTTGCCTCCAGTTGTTGTTGGAAAACTATTAATTATAAGGCTTCCATGGTTTTTCCCCCAGGACTTTGGTTTCTCACGTCATATGGGCCGTATGGGTAGATCAATGTGAAGGTTTAATAACCCATGCAAAGGTTTGGGTAGTGCGAAGGCTTGGTCACCATGCAAATTTATTGTTACCATAAAGTTGCAAACCATGGTTTCATTTCACCCTCATGTCATCACTCATCCGAATTAGCGTGAGGGTTGATGGATGATGCGAGTGATGTGGTGGCTTGGAGGTAGGTAACGCTTGGAATTTGGCACATGCAAATTAGACTTGCGAATGTCTTGGAGAGGTGGCGCTTTCGCAATAGGGACTAAATCAATCACACTCATCTACCATCTTATGAACTGAAGCTCAACTGCACTTAATCTCTCAGTGGTGGATTCCCCCCCCGGGTCCGTTTTTACTATAAATAAAGCATGCTTCTCTCCTTTTGGAGTTAGTTGGAATGTACTGGGAAGAGCTTGCTTGTTGTAACCGTTGTTTATATGAGAAATAGAAGAGACTTTGGAGGTCTATTTGTGTGGTGCTTTGGTGAGTGGATGAATTATCATTAACCTTTGTGGAGATAATCTTTGCTGGATCCATCTTGTTTCTAAGTGCTAAATCTAGCTTGCTTGAAGGGTTGGTATCAGTTTTGCAAGGTGAATTACGCTGTTTGTTTACTGCTTTGATTTATTTAGTATGGATGCCTAGAGATTTAATTGAATATTTTTATTTGTTTATGAACATATTCATATTGATTTCTAAGTATATACGTTGTTGGATTTGATCTTGGTTTGTAAGTTGTGTGATGTGCAGGTCATCTTAGTTGGAGATATAGAAGATCTTGTTTGATCTATCTTGTTTCTAACATTTTTGTTTACAAATAAATTCCCTCTGTGCCCCACAATCGAAGCCCCAAGGATCATCTTGTTCTCCAAGCTTCTTATCTTTCCTTCTCAATATTTTTTACATTATCTTGTGCTTTATGTTGAAAAGATGTAGCAGATCTAAAATCAAAGGTTTATCTGCATAAGTAGATCATAATTGCTTTTCATCTACAAATCTAGCTAGGGTTGAAAAGAATAATCATTTTCTAGTATAGATCTATATTACTGAGTTTTTCTTGCTTCAAGTCATCTGCTTTTTAAAAATTAAAAGTCTTGATTAGTAAGATTAATTGTTGAGTTTAAGTTCCAGATCTAGCATCTAAGTGCTCTAATTTGTTTGTTTTCCTTACAGAACAAACAAAGACATTGAAAAAATAGCTTTCTAGCTCATTTTTTTCAGTTGATTGGTAGCTTTTTAGTTAGAAAATTTTCGACAAACTTTGGTAGTTTTCCCAAAACACTCTCAAAGTGTTTTTGGGCATATTCCATTAATATTTGTTGGCTGTTTTTTGCAGGTTTATGATAAAGAAAAAGGAAACTCTAGCGAATTTTCGGAAAATCGAGCAAAAAGAAGATCAACGGAGCTCCTCATTTTGCATAAAAATCAAAATTTTCAATAAGTTGTAAGCCTTTGGATCCAAAGTATAAGGACCAAAGTGTATTTCTTTCATGTTGTAAGAGTGTAATAAAGTTTTGAGTAGGATCCTAAGAGCCCACTCCCCATCCCCCTTGGGGGTTTCACATCAGTGTCCAATTCACTTGATGTTTTAGTTTTAGTTAGTTTAGCTTTAAATTTTGATTTATTTGTTTTGTTTTATCTAAGGAGTAAAAGAACTACTTACCCCACATTCTCCTGAGTATCTCGAAAGGGTGAAAGAAATTCCTGGTAGGAATTAATTAGAAGATTTTCCTTAATTTCTTTAAAGTTTAAAATAAACCCCCTTGCTCTCCCGAGTACTGTTCACGGATAAGGGCTTGCTCGAGTACTGGACCTGGAAAGAGATTCTTGGGATTGCATTTTCTAATCAGACAAGCCATGTTCAAAAATTCTTAAAATTAACAAGATTCTCATCCTCGTATGCTCTACTTCCACTGCAGCTTGGTCTGATCAGTTGGTTGTATTAGAAAAGGATTTGGGTGACTAGTTTAGTTTCATCTTTTTTAATTAATCTCCGAACAACGAAAATCCAGCGTTGCGTTTTTCTTCGTGTGGGAAAATTGTATAGAGGAAGCGGGAACAACTGAAAAGAGACCGCGGGATCCCATCATGCTATATCCTTGTTGGTGTAGTGTTGGACATCCCCCCATGAATCCATTCAACCCACATTTCCTTGTGTGCTACCACACTTAGTGAGTCTGGAAATATTCCCTGTACCTTCATGGTATATCGGGAACTCCCCTCCTCTGTAATAATCAAGATCATTACAACATTAATTAAACTGACCAACAATTTACCCACTCCCTTAATAACTCACTAATAATTCTAAAACTGATCAACGAGACAACTGCAATACTTAAACGGCACAACACTCCACTCTTATAAGCACTCCATTATTTATCGGCACTAATCTATATTATTTGTTATGCTTAAATCAAAATATTGCAAGATGTCGTGAATGTTGTTTGAACTATCATATGTTGTTGTTGTGATTTTTTACCTTGCAATAGTCCGTTGTGACATTTTTTCCATTTCACATTAAACTCCTAGATTCAATCTTTGCTTTCGTAGAATAAAAGCCTTAGATTTCACTTTTCATAGGGACCACCCCCCTTGGCTTCGCTAGGAGTTAGCCTAGACGAAGGAGCTGAGTATCAGGTGACAACACTTGGCTCAAGCTTGCCCCCAAGGTCGCACCTAGTGGCTTGAAGATTTCTGCCACGTTACTCGAGGTGCGAGTTGGGCGGAAAAAAATTGTACATTTGAAGTAATGAATAAATTAAAGTGTCTTAACTTGGTTTTCTAAGGTTTAGCGTGATTAATTAAAGTCATTAAACTATGTGGCCACCATATGCCAGGAGGGGTTAGCCAGTTGAAGTACCATTTGGCTAAAACCCCAAGGCATGATGTTTTGATTTCTATTGCATGATCCCTATAGATTATGTGGGTTGCACACAATTCTAATTATGAGAAGGATAAAAAGAGGGAAGAGGCAGTTGTTACCGAAGTTGAAGCTGCTATAAGTGGAGTGGCTAGATTCTTGAGAACCACAAACAATTTTGGGACGTGGGCAAATGAGTGGGACTGCACAGATTCCCTTTCCATTTGGACCCCACCTTTCTTTGTTGCAAGAAGTGGATATGGGGCTCAACCTTCCATATGAAGAAAGGAGAAACAAGAACCAAGCATGGTTGTGGGGAGGTGTTTCCTACTGGAAATGATGCTCTGGACGCAATGGAACACTTCTCACAACCAAGGAATGCACAAAAATTTTAGAACTAGAAACTCTTTCACGGCTTCGACAACATCGGTTCAATATGTAGATTACCAACGGAAGCAGACCTTCATGAACACTCTGATACAGCTTGAGCAACTGTTCACATAAATAGATCATAGATCAACACACCGATGTTTTCACGTGGTTTAAACCCTCGAAAGGGAAACATTCCACGACCCTAGACAAATAGCTACTTGAGGCAGCTTATTATGCAAAAAAAACAATATTACAAATGAGCTTCTCATAATAGATCGACTAGCAAATGGCCCTCCATGCTCTTTAAATATAGTTCATGTGCCATTTTGGTGTTAAGCCATGGATCAATGGTAGTTATGATCTATAAGAGAAGATGAGCCGTTGGATCACTCTATGTCCGTCTGATTACATATTTACAAATGCATACTAATGCATACTTAAAAAACATACTTTACCTAATGGATATATTAAACAAGTTGATCTTAACTAACTCCTAAGTGTCTAAATATCCTAACAATTTTTAACTTTTTTGAATTTTCTATTTTAGTATTTGACTATTTCATATTAGGAAATACCATTAGGCAAATTTTGGATGTAGTATGAATGTCAATGACAATATGATTAAACTTTATATCAGTGAAGCAATGTGATTATGTGCATTGTTTAGTTAGTATGTTAATGTGTTACTATTTGCTTGCTGAAAATGATTTCAATTTCATGTGTTATAATTTATAATTAATAAAAAATTAAATANTATATATATATATATATATATATATATATCAGTGTTACAAATATCGCCGATATATCGGCAACATCGCGATATAATTGATGTTAACTCACTGGCGATATATCGACAATATATCACCCCAATATTTTCCCGATTTTTTGGCGATTTTATCGCGATATTTGCTTATTTTATCACGATATTTGCCGATATTTGGCGATATTTGCCGATTTTTTAAAATATATTGTGATTTTGTTCTTTTTTGTATTTTTTAATATTTTTGTATTTTTAATTTTGCTGATATATTGCCGATGTTTGTCGACATTTTCGCCGATAAATATGATAATTTCTTTTTGGACCCTTGGCGATATATTCGCTGACACGATATTTGTAATGCTGATATATTCTTTTTGGACCCTTGGCGATATATTCGCCGACATGATATTTGTAACACTGATATATATATATATATATATATATATATATATATATATACCCAAGCCCCTTGTTTCAAAATTTGTTGTCCCCATCACTACCCCTGTTGTTGAACCCAAGTATCCTGGCAACTTAGGTTGTTTCACATATCATAACAGAACGACTTGAGAGAAATTTGTGCAAAATGGTTGATTACTTAGCCAGAATTTATTTTTCTTTAACAAGCTGTGTGAATGGCCCTATCTTTGTTAATTATCAATGAACTTTTAGGTTGAGCGGTATATGGTGGTTTTGTGATAGTACATTAAGCATTGGTGTATATATATATATATAACAAATGTTTTGACCCTGGTCATAAGCCTCGGTAACTTGTGGTACCAACTTCTGAAAAGGATTGGGAATTTGCCAGTGGTGTCACATACTTCATTATAGTGCTTTCACATATAAATCTATATTTTTTTGTACATGATTTTAAATTTTTTTTTTTTTGTAAGTACCCATGGGGGATTTGAACTCTTGACCTTCCATTTACAACTTCTCATCTCAGTTACTCATTACCAATTGCTATAACCCCTGTGGGCTTTTGTACATGATTATTAAAGTACTGCAGTAGTTACCTTACATTGGCTCTATTTCAAATATATATGTATGTCATATGGTTTTGAATTGTCTTCCATTTTGTTTGTGCTATTTCTGATGTAATTTCTGTAGTAAGAAGTTGTATGAGTTATTTAATTGGGGGACAGAAGAGCACCGTCAAAGTGATTCAAGAGAAATTCAGAGCAATGCTACTACAACCTCTGTTTTAAGAGCAATGTTTGATGTATACCTTGTTGTGATATAAATAGTTGACTATAATTTCTGTCCAGTATTTTATTATTTATTAGAAATTCTAATCAGTAGATCAATTCCTATCTTAAATTTCTTGAAGTGGTTACATTCATTGGGAGGCTGAGTTGGGAGGCCGAGTTGAAGGCACTGCTGCTGTTACAGACGATTTCACTCAGGTAAATCATAGAAATTTAAATTGAAATTTTGTTATTGTCCACTAAAGACCAAAGTAGGTCAAAGAGATTAGTAACTGTAACCAGCAGTGCCAAACCAAAACAGAGAGGTGCAAAAGAACACCCTAAATAGAGTGAAAGGTTTCTGATTAAGCAATATGGTTTTCCTGTTGTATTAGAGTCTTCCTGAATTCTACTAATTCTTTATCTAAACAAAGGTTCTTAGATCTTGCAAAATTCCTAGCAGCAACGAATTCTAACACATTCATCAGATTTTGAAGTCAACACTTCATTTTTGTTGATTAATATGTGTTTGGTTTTGACCTCAGGTGGTTGTTGGATGTTACAATGGAATAATATATTTCCTTGAGTTTCTTAGTGGCAGGATCCTTTGGAGCTTTCAGACAAGTGGTGAGGTAGATTTCTGTGCAGTCCGATTCAGTTTCTACTTTTTTCATTTGTGTAATTTTTTTACAAGTAGATAATTTTTTCATGTTGTGCAAATAAATGCAATATGAAAGAAACTACTAAATGCTTGGGACCAATGATTTGAATCCAAGCATAAGACACAAATGACATTGTGTTTTTTTTTTTAAATTTCATCATTTCATCTATTTTTATCACATGGGAGTAAATTTTGTTTAGAAGCTTGCTGTCTGCCTACAACTGTTAGATCAATGTTTCTTTTTTATGTAAACATTCCACTTCACTTGTTAGATTTGGTTAGACACTAGTAAAAAATGGTTCTTGAATATATTGGGGAATAGTTATAGGTTTGATATTTAGGAGTGAAATGGAAGTTAGGGACTGGTAAGGTTATGTAATTCTCTTATGCCGTTTTGTATGATTAGGATGATTCAGATGTCAGGTTTTAAGTTTTTGGTTGGGTGAGTACTGCTAATATTAGGAGTAGGGAAAGGCCAATGAGTATACAAAAGAATCTCTTGGTCAAAACAGCTAGATCATTTATACTTTAGATTCCAAGTAAACCAAGATAAAGTATTGCCAACATATAATCAATATCAACTGAGTCTCACTTCTAAAATAGGTTAATAGAGCAACATCAAAATCCATATGCACAAACCATAATATCACCTGAGTCATATACCTGCATTGTATCTGAAACCAATCTGAACATCACTGGAACAACTGCTGCTGCTACATATCATGGGCACTATAATAATCTCTGCTCTGGGTCATGAAAGAATGGCTAACTCAGTCATCGAATATGGGGTCATGAGGCTCAGTTATGGCATAGAATTGGTCAATCTGGATAGTTTGGATCTGCTGAAAGTGGGAGATTATCAACTGGTGGCTCATCATCTGCTGACCTCATAGTAAAGGACTGGCTCAAAGAACTGCTCAGGAACAAAAGTAGCTCAGCTACTATATATATGTGACAATGTCTGGCTCCAACTGGGGCAGGTGCTCTAAGGGAGAGAGCGCATGAGAACCTCGGATATCTCTGGTACGCAACAACGCTCATCCAATCATAAAAAATACACACGATTTACTGCTCCATCTTTAGTAAAACCTATCTCTGCACATGATGGAAACACCACTACCCAACAGTACCAAAATAAAATAAAATGTTGGAAATGAAACACTGGAAAATAAATGCTGAAATATCAATGCGGAAAATAAAGTGCTTAAATAAAATATATGATCTAAGAACTGTTAAGCAGTTTATTAAGGAAGACCCAGACAGAAAGTAACAAAGACTCAAACACTATGAAACACTGAAGACTCAATCCTACTGCTCAAAATAGCTTATTCAAGTTCCTACCTACCTACTCTAACGAGTTATGCAAGTGTTAAGTAAAATCTTAGATCGAATGTAACCACCTGCTGAAAGGATCAATTTGTCTTTCTTTATAGTTAATGATACAACAAGTCAAAGATGGCTTGGAAGTAATATGAATGAGAAATGAAACCATTCTAGCTTGTTGTTTGAAAATTAAAGAAAGATATGGACAAGGAGAAATGAAATCATTCCAGGGATGAGATTGACTGCTACAAACTTCTTCCATCCATAGACCGATAGGATCATAAAAATTATGCAAGTTTAAATTCGATGAAAGAAATGAAAATGATACATGATCCATCCCTCCTAGTCATTGTTTCCTTCATCTTTCTGGTTAGCACACTCAATCATACTCACATTGTGATCAATGATGAAACAAAATAGGGACAAATTAGAGGTCAATAAACCAAAAATTGAGATTAATCCCATTTGTTGTTTAAAGATTGAAAAAATATGGAATTGGTCTTTAAAGAGCTTTTCCACCCAATCAAAGGAATTAGCAAAATTGAAAGCATTATGCACCAAGGATGACTGAAAAAAGAGATGAAATATTTTACCACTGACCACTTGGCACTCTCGAGACTCTTTACCAAAAATTTCCCAAGTTAAAACTTGATTGGAGCATGAACCCATACAAGAGGAAATTAAGAGTTGGGATGGGTGGGTGGATTGAAAGTATTGAAAGAAGACATTTTCTCCTAGATAGCTTGGACTAATTGATCTTGGAATTTGATAGGAAAGAAAATCTTTTAAATCAGTGGCTCTCTTGATTCCAGAAATGGTTTGAAGCTTTGGAGCACAATAAAAAATTTCTCTATGCAAATAAGGATTATCGAAGCAAAGGATTGATTTGTCCTGATTTAGGATTGAATGAGGGATACTATCAAAATCATCCTTTGAGGGCTCTTTGTTATTGATTAAGGAACTTGAAAGGTGCGACAAAGAGCACTCTTGGTTATGTTGACTCACAACCAAACCATCACCATGTGATTGTTTTTCATTAGGTTTACAATTAACTTGACTCTCAATCACATAATGATCATTGGACACATCTTGACTATCCTCATCATTTTCTTTAATGAGATCATTAGAAACTGAATCAACTCTAGGATCATTTAAAAATTGATTTGAATGGTTGTCAACCAAGCAATGACTATGGACTCGTTCCTCAAAAAGACCTTTGATAGACTCAAAGATAGGATGCTTCAATTAATGTCATGTTCAATTTCATTTTGAAATCTATCGTGGTTATTCCTAAGATACTCTGTGACATTTCTATTGATTAACGGCTCACTCCTAAACTGAACCACAGGCACACTCACCATTAGTTTAGGAGAGGAGAGATTGAATTGATAAGGACAATCATTCCTTATATCATCATCATTATCCTGATCATTTTCATCAAATTGACCCTCAATATCATAATCATTGCTTGACTGAGGCTCTGAAGGTTCATCAATGTTATCACCCCATTCTTTTTTTAACAAATCAGTAAACATATCATAACCAATGATGGATCTTGGTGTTAAATGATCAAACCATAACCGGGCATCCCCATCTAAGGATTCACCAAGGATCCGCATGTAAACATCATAACCAATGATGGATCTTGGTGTTAAATGATCAAACCATAACCGGGCATCCCCATCTAAGGATTCACCAAGGATCCGCATGTAAACATCTTCATCATCTGCAGCTCTAACTTCCATATGATCCCAAAGTATTTGCAAATGATCTTCAATACATGTGGCATTGTTTCCCAACTCAGTTTCAACCTCCGTTTTCAACATTGTTTAATGCCCAACCCAATTTATCATTCTGCTGCAAATTAGATTATTTCTCATAAACAATAAGGATTGAAACACAAGAAGAATTTTTACAACTTTTATAGAGCAGCAATTAATATCTCATTCACACATAAAAAATCAGACTCGGGAATTTTGGTCAAATGACCTAGGAAAAACCCCTACCTCCGGAGAAAACCTATGAGAGAAATTTTTTATTTATCTTTCAAAATACAGCAGTAAGCAAAAATTATCAGTCACAACTTATCTCAACCAGACGATTAAAATCAGCCTCGAAATTTGTGCCAAAAATCAGAAATGAGAAAACTAAGGAATTTTTCTCTGAAGGCTCCTCGATTTTCGTGATGTTACAGGGCTGTACGATTGATGTACGAACAGGCTGTACGGCTTGTACTGTACGGTTTTTCCTCGAAATTTGTGTTGGCTAAAATTTGAGAAATTTTGCCTTGATTTTCGTGCCCAACTATCTGCCTTAATTTTTGTGCCCATTACAGACTGAATCCATACTGTACGGTACGACTGCAATAAATGCTCTCACTGCTGCCATGATTTTCATGCCCCGTGACTGTTGTAATAATAATAATAATAATAATAATCTATTTTTAAGGTCACCGCCGAGCGAGACACCAAATTGGTGTATGAGACCCCCTTGTTTGTGGGACAAGGGACCCCCCTCTGCGCAGCGATTTAACTGCTAAAGTCTACAGAGGTGTACATACACTACCCCCCTCTGGATTTGAACCCGTGACCTCCTAAGAGGAAACACATGCTCTTAACCATTAGGCCCACTCATGCTGTACCTTCACGTCGATTTTCGTGCCAAGGAAAAAAACTTCAGCTGCATTTTTCCCTCTTTCTCAGAAATTCAACCTTTTCTCTCAAAAATGAATAAATGCCTATTCACATGGAAAATTTGCCTTTTAGGTAAATGTGGGTGGGTGAGTGAAAAGTCATCTAATCCAAGGGGGCCCATATTAGATTAGATGAGAGGTTGTGATAAAATCACTTTTCTCCACAAATTAAAAATTAATTCATTCACTTTTTAAATTTTTACTTAAAGTACACTTTAATCTCTAAAGTGCAATTAATGCTCATCTCAAGTCATTAATATAAAGTCCATGCGATATAACCCCCTTTCCTAGTGACTTAGGCAAAAGCCACCAAGGGGAACAACTCCCAAGGTATAAAAAAATTCAACAATCCTTAGGCATAGAATGAGGCGTCCATCTATTTCAGAAAAGTCAAAAGGAGATAGCTTAGCTTGTGTTCTAACTACTCTGGCTTCTCTACTTGGGATTTGATTTGAATGCCTAATTGGATTACGAGAATCATTCAACCGATTGCTTTGATTGCAAGGCCTTGGATGGGTTTTATGCATACTAATTGGCTCAATATAATTTATTGGGGATACTTTATTACAGGGATGAGGAAACTGGTGGGAATGGTAAGGATTGTGATAATTAGGCTCATACCCATAATCATGCTCAAAATTATTCTCATACCAAGAATTTGAGTTCTATCTATTTCTTTCCTGATTTTGCTCTTTAAGCTTAGTTATAGTTTTATTTAATTCTTCGATGGATCTGAGAAATACGTCCGAGTTCATTATGGTTTATGCGATGGGTTCGCTTCTCAGTAGAGTTACGTTGTGGAGTTGCCAGGTGAGATAATAAATGAACTCACTGAAAGATATGTCGTTGGGGAAGTATGATGAGAGAAAGAGACAGTGAATGTAGAATTAGGCAAAAGGGAAATCATTCACTGAACTTAATTCGAATGTGATGATTTGGAAGACAAGAGTGTGGTACAACTCGCAGACACCAGAGGTAGGCCTCTACCTCCCTGGTAACAACGCTAATAGATGTTATCACATAATGTGTAGCTACCCACTAAAGGTATCCCGTCCGGGACGGTAGAGGTGGGGTAGCCAACCGGTGACACCGCGAGGGCCTCATCCACTATGGATGAAGGGTAGTTGTCACACCGGATGGGCTCTTGTTGCTTTAGATCAATCCAGATAATGATCAAGGGGGAGATCCTACTAGCCTAAAGGGGTCAGCAAATCTACTCAAGACACTCCTAAGGGTAAGCAATGGGTAAAAGAGAGAGACAATGAGTGAGGTAGTCTAGATCTAGGAAATTATCGTTGTATCGGAGTTAAGGCGAAGTTGAGGAGGTTTAGAGAATAGGGAAAATGACCCAACTTGACAAGGAAAATACCACAATGAGTTAAGCAAAGTAGATCTAGAAAGATCTAGCCACATGCAAGAGAAATCTAAAGGACCCACTTAAGATTTTATGCAAAAGTGGACAAAGTGGACCGAAGAGGGTTGACTAGGGCACGAAATGACTAGATCCGGGTGCTTGGAGGATAGATCTATGAAAATCAAGTGGGTTCAAGCATACCCAAATGACAGATCTGAAGAGATCTAGCCATTGTTATCATAGATATTGTAGTTGCCTTAATTGAGTGATCCTGTAAAGGATGGAAGAGGGGACAGGAAACCAAAGACGTGACCTATAGAAATACTAACCCCCAAAAGACAAATGGTTATCACGTTGGTTAAGACTTCCTTCGCTTTATGTGTAATGTCCTCTTCTGATTAGGCCTCGAGGCCCCAAACCGCTAACCTATGTGATTCCTGTAGGTTCGAGCGGTTACTGACAGTTAGGGAATCAGCTAAGGACTGATGCCATCCATAGAAAATCTAAGGCATCATCATTAGTTCAAGAAGGGCCACCGGGGCCAAAGGCCACCTTCGTGCATGCCATCCAAGCATTATTTAATGATGCATGCACTCATTAAATCTCCATCCGCATGCATGCAAGTCAACTGCAAATTAGAAGATAAAGTGACTTAATTAGGTCAAAGATTAGGGTTTTCGCAGTTGAAAGTTATAAAAGGAGGATAAAGCGAAAGGAGACTTCACTTTTGATGATTAATATTTTGGGAGCTCTTGGATAGCAGCACAGCGTGCAGCACATCAGTTGGGGTTGGAGACGGAGTCTTCAGCTCGCGGGATTTCGGCAGTGAAACATCTGCCCTAGTCTCATTCAGGGTAAGCCATACAGGTTCACCATTTGTTCTTACATTCATTCATAGTTATCCAGTATACGGTATAGATCATTGCAGGGACAAGGGTGCAGCCGTAAAAGGGGGGGTTTTCAGCCAGAAAGCCCTAATCAGTCGTTGGGCCTTCAGATCTCAGCTTTACCCCGAAACTCAGGCACCATTCTCATCATCAGCATCATACTTCGGTACCCGGTGATTATCAGATCCGACCGTGCTCATCCGGAGCAGTTACCAGCTATTTCGGGATCAAGGGGGCGTGAGCAGCTGCCTCTCTGGAGCAATTCGCTAGCCTGCCTAGAGACCTCAGAAACTCCGCATGTACTAGGCATTCTTTCCGGCATGGGAAGGCTATCAGTCCTGCAAATTGACAGCTTCATCGGACACCTCCTTCACTGAAAACGTCACCCTTATATGACCTGGGTTCTTGCTGCTGGGGTTTCACCGAAAGCAGAAGATATCTGTCCATCTCCGATTCAGTTCTTGATGCTTGCATACTCTCTCAGGAGTAGTCCAGCCGGTTTATCAGTGGCAAGTGTTCACTCTATCTCACAAACCCTAACCCTAATTTTTGCTATAAAATAGGGATCTCTGCATGGCAGTTTGCATGCCCAGTTGTATCGGCATATTTGGTTAGAAATAGAAAATATCGGGATTTGGGATATTACAATGGTATCAGAGCTATCTTCTTGGCCAGCTGTGGGCTTAAGAAATGAAACTTAGATGAATACAGAAGAAGACCCTTTTGTAACCTATAGGAGGAGGAAGAGTAGATATAGAGGGGAGTTTGAGGATATCCAACTAGAAGATACCAATTCAGATATGGAACAAACAGGTATACACTCGGATAGGGGAAAAGGAACGGGAGAAGAAGAGGATAGGATGGAGTTTCGCAGCTTAGTCTCTGCATTGCAAGACTTAGCCAAAGGGCAAAAAGAGGTACTCAATGCAATCAATAGATTATTGGCGAAACCGGAAATAGGTATCAACAGTACACCTCCCTCACTGGTAGATCGGGGATCTACAAGCAGCAGTGGAAAGATTGCGTACACTAATATTCAAAATACTCCGCACATATATAGCAGGCCTTCCAACAGGCCTACCATGCCTCACTTCTTGGCAGATACAGTAGGTGGTTTGGTCATGTAGGTAGAACCGAGCGAGCCTTTTGGGGCTTATTTACAGGAGTATAGAGACTTAGGGGATGAGTTTCATGCTGCGATGTCTTTTTCAGATTTCTGCAACATAAAGAGTAGGAACAGGCCCAGGAATTTCAACAAGGGTTTCAATCACAACTATGAGTTGCAGAAGACCTTGGGCAGGTTGACCATCCCGAACTTTGACGGGACTCGCGGAGGATCAGCGAGGATATGGGTTCAAAAGTTGGATACCTATTTCCAACTCAATCCCATGACAGAGACAGATGCCATTAAATTGGCTACGCTTCACCTGGATTGAGAAGCTCATGAGTGGTGGTACCATGGATTGGTGACATTGGGTCACAACACCATACACTCCTACAGTGAGTTCACTCAAAAGCTCATAGAGAGGTTTGACAGGAAGGATCCAGAGATACATTTCAGGGAGTTGGCTCAACGCAAACAGACCGGTAGTGCAGAAGCCTTCATCTTAGAATTTCAGAGGATAGCAGTCATGGTTACAGATGTGTCAGAGAGCAGGTTGACTATGTTATTCACGGAGGCCCTCACAGAGCCACTACGAAAATGGGTGAAATCCTACAAACCCCTCACTCTGCAGGATGCCATTAGCAGAGTCAGAGATCTTCAGGATTCTGTCCGCAAAAACAAGTTCCCGCTGAAAACCAATTTTCCTGTTAGGGACAAGGACAAGAAACCTTTCCAGCAGGATGTTCCCAAGAAAACATGGTTAGATGAGGACACTAGGAAAGATTTGAGAAGGAAGAAACTATGCTTCACTTGTCAGGAACCATGGGTACTGGGACACAGGTGTGCAGGGAAGGCGAAGGCTCACTACATTGAGGTATATTCGGACAGTGATGAGGATGACTATGAGCAGGAAGCCACAGAAGAACTACGGGTAGCTGAGGAGGAATCACACCAGGGTGATACACTAGAGGGAGTCATTGCTATATTATTTGGAGTACCAAGATTCCATACTCTCAGGGTCAAGGGAGTAGTACAGGGTCACAGAGTCGGAGTATTGATCGATGGGGGAGCCACCCACAATTTCATTGACTCTGCTTGGGTAGCCAAGAGGGGTATTCAGACCGAGAAGTTCGAAGGATTCATTATAGCAGTAGCCGGGAACTCCAGCATGGAGTGCAACTACTGGGTTCCAAAACTGAATGTCATCTTAGGTAACTATCAGATGACAGATTCTTTCTATGTAGTGGATGTATCGGATACTCATGTAGTATTGGGTGTTCAGTGGCTTTATTCTATAGGGAAATACACTACAGACTACAGGGCGATGGAAATGGAATTCCAAGGGCCAGACGACAAACAGGTAGTTTTGAGGGGCATGAACACTTATCCCCCAAAACCGGTCTCATCTCAGAGAATGGAGGCAGTACTCCGACAGGATGATATAGAATGGGCTGCAGAATGTTTGGTCACCTTTAGGAAACCCCCAGAGACTAGCACACAACACCCAAGTGACATTCAAACCTTGCTATAGAAACATGAAAAGTTTTTTAGTGACCTTCCATCAAGTAGACCGCCAGACCGAGGTTTTGAACACATCATCAAGCTAGAGGAGGGGACACAAGCAGTCATCACCACTCCTTACAGGAATCCCAAAAGATATAAGGATGAGATTGAGAAAACAATCAAAGAATTACTAGAGCTTGGATATATTCGGCCCAGTTCTAGCCCCTTCGCATCCTCAGTAGTATTGGTCAAAAAGAAGGATGGTACACTGTGAATGTGCATCGATTATCGAGCACTCAACAAAAAGACCATTAAGAACAGGTATCCCATTCCCAGAATTGACGAACTCATGGATGAGCTTCGGGGAGCTAAATACATGTCCAAGATTGATCTTCGCTCGGGATACCATCAGATCAGGGTAAGGGACCAAGACATCTCCAAAACAGCTTTTCGCTGTCACTATGGTCACTATGAGTTTTTGGTCATGCCCTTTGGACTTACCAATGCTCCAACCACCTTCTAGTCATGCATGAACCACACATTCAGAGCACAACTACGTAAGTTTTTGCTAGTATTCTTTGATGACATCCTGATTTACAGCAAAACATGGGAAGAGCATCTGAAACACCTAGACGAAGTACTGAGTATTTTAGAAGAACATTCGCTTTATGCGAAAATGTCCAAGTGTGAGTTTGGCATGAAGGAAAAGCTGTACTTAGGACACATAATCAATGCAGGAGTACATGTTGATATGGAGAAAATCTGAGCTATCAGAGATTGGCCCGCACCAAAATCAGTTACAGAATTGAGAGGGTTCTTGGGTATGTGTACTTATTACCGACGGTACGTTAAGGGATTCTACCAATTTGCATCACCCCTCACAGATCTCACAAAGAAGGGAGCGTTCACTTGGACAGACTTAGCACAGAAAACTTTCGAGGAGATGAAGGTTATTATGAGTTCCTGTCCAGTTTTAGCATTACCAGACTTCTCACAACCCTTTGTAGTAGAATGCGATGCCTTAGGGGAAGGGTTAGGAGTAGTGTTGATGCAAAATCATCACCGTATTGAATTTGAGAGCCGTAAACTGAAGAACTACGAGCGCCATTACTCCATATATGACAAAGAGATGCTAGCCGTCTTACATGCTCTCACAAAATTCAGACAGTACCTGGTGGGCAATAAGTTCAAAATCAAAACCGATCATAATAGCCTCAAGTATTTCCTGGAGCAGAAGGAACTGAATGAGCGACAGCAGAAATGGGTCAGCAAAGTACAAGCCTATGATTTTGAGATCGAGTATGTAAAAGGTAAGAATAATGTAGTAGCTGATGCATTATCCAGGGGTCCCGCCCCATTATCTCTCAGTAGTATATCCACAGATTAGAGGGCACTTCTCATAGTAGAATACTCCAAAAATAAATTCGCTTGCGAATTATTGGACGGGCAAATTCAGGATGACAGGTACAGGATTGTTGATGACATCATCTATTACAAAAACAGGATATACCTTGTTCCAGAATCCATATTGAGGAAAAAGATCATTCAGGCAGCCCATGATTCTCCTTTATCAGGGCATCAAGGTTTCTTAAAGACCTACAGGTAGATCCGAGAGAGGTTCTCATGGAAGGGCCTCAAGGGGGAAATTATGTAGCATGTCCGGGAATGTAGCATCTGTGAGCAAAACAAGATTGAGAACACCCATCCAGCAGGGTTACTCCAGCCACTACCGATTCCAGAACAGAAGTGGGAAAGTATCTCCATGGACTTTATTTCAGGATTGCCCAAAGTCCAAGGGTGAGATTGTTTATATCTAGTAGTTGACAGACTGACCAAGTTTGCACATTTCTTTTCGATATCATCAGACTACTCAGCAGCTCAAGTAGCTGAGTTATTCTTCAGGGAGGTCTTCAGGTTACACGGGTTACCTAAGACCATTGTCAGTGATCGGGATAACAGATTCACGGGTGCCTTTTGGCAGGAACTGTTTAGATTGGTGGGGACCGAACTGGCTACTAGTACGAGTTATCATCCCCAGAGTGATGGACAAACGGAAATAGTCAACAAGTGGATCGAAGGATATTTATGGAACTATGTAGCAGGGCAGCAGCGAACCTGGATCAAATGGCTACACCTAGGGGAGTATTGCTACAATACTACCTATCACATGTCTATTAGGATGACTCCTTTTAAGGCATTGTATGGTTACGAGGCCTTGGACTATGCAGATTTAGCATTTGGAGATAGTAGGGCTCCTAAGGCTAAGGATTGGATACAGGACAGTCACGACATTCTTAAAATATTGAAGGAGAATTTACAAACAGCCCAGAATCAACAGAAGTTGTATGCCGACAAACATAGGATTGAGTGGAGCTTTGAGGTAGGGGATTTGGTATACTTAAGGCTCCAACCTTACAGATAGTCCTCACTTAAGAAGAAAGGAGCAGAGAAGTTAAAACCCCGCTTCTATGGACCATACAGAATAATCAGGAAGGTGGGAGAGGTGGCATATGAACTAGAACTTCCACAGGAAAGCAAAATTCACAATGTGTTCCATGTATCTAATCTGAAGAAGACCCTTGGGCAACACATTGCTCCATCTACAGAATTGCCTCCTTTAGATGATGAAGGACTGCTGATACTGATTCCCGAACGGATCATACAGAGTAGAGAAAGGAAGCTCAGGAACAGGGTAATCAGAGAGTACTTGGTTCAATGGAAAGAACTACCGCCAGAGGATGCCACCTGAGAAGGTGAACAGGTATTGCAGCATCCCAGTTTGAAGTTGCTTGAGGACAAGCAATCTCAAGCGGGGAGGCCTGTAATGTCCTCTTTCGATTAGGCCTTGAGGCCCCAAACCGCTAACCTATGTGATTCCTGTAGGTTCGAGCGGTTACTGACAGTTAGGGAATCAGCTAAAGA
>LPNX010996127.1:219254-234532 GCA_001517045.1 Pseudotsuga menziesii | reverse complement strand
GGGTTTTCGCAGTTGAAAGTTATAAAAGGAGGATAAAGCGAAAGGAGACTTCACTTTTGATGATTATTATTTTGGGAGCTCTTGGATAGCAGCACAGCGTGTAGCACAGCAGTTGGGGTTGGAGACGGAGTCTTCAGCTAGCGGGATTTCGGCAGTGAAACATCTGCCCTAGTCTCATTCAGGGTAATAAGCCATACAGGTTCACCATTTGTTCTTACATTCATTCATAGTTATCCAGTATATGGTATAGATCATTGCAGGGACAAGGGTGCAGCCGTAAAAGGGGGGTTTTCATCCAGAAAGCCCTAATCACTCACTGGGCCTTCAGATCTCAGCTTTACTCCGAAACTTAGGCACCATTCTCATCATCAGCATCATACTTCGGTACCCGGTGATTATCAGATCCGACCGTGCTCATCCGGAGCAGTTACTAGCTATTTCGGGATCAAGGGGGCGTGAGCAGCTGCCTCTCTGGAGCAATTTGCTAGCCTGCCTAGAGACCTCAGAAACTCCGCATGTACTAGGCATTCTTTCCGGCACGGGAAGGCTATCAGTCCTGCAAATCGGCAGCTTCATCGGACACCTCCTTCACTGAAAACGTCACCCTTATTTGACCTGGGTTCTTTTTGCGCCAGAAGATATCTGTCCATCTCCGATTCAGTTCTTGATGCTTGCATAGTCTCTCAGGAGCAGTCCAGCCGATTTATCAGTGGTAAGTGTTCACTCTATCTCACAAACCCTAACCTTAATTTTTGCTATAAAATAGGGATCTCTTCATGGCAGTTTGCATGCCCAGTTGTATCAACATATTTGCTTAGAAATAGAAAATATTGGGATTTGGGATATTACATTATGCTACTAGAGAAGCCCAAGTGACAAAGGGGGAGACCCAGATCCATCCTGAAAGGAAAGATGTAAAACAAATCACCAGATCAAACTCTTAACAGAGAATACGTAAGGTGAGTTCCTGAAACCTTAGATTCAGAGGGTAAGCCACAAATTAAGGATACTTGAGTAGAGGTGATTAATTTAGACTAGTAATGTTACTCAAGTCAAAGAATCAGGTGGCTTGTGAAGATTCAGATTAGATCTACGATTTAGTGTGCCGGCTCAAATGATCAAGCCTGGACCCTTGGGGGATTTAAGTTGAAAATCATGAAATTCCCAAGACGAGGATGATATTGAAAATTATGGCTTCTTGCACACTCACTTGGATGAAAGATTCGACAATTGAAAAAATCCAAGTAAAACCAGAACAATCACAAGAGAAAACTGACTAACAACTCAAATAGGGGCGTTTTCTCTCTACCTAAGATCAGTTCCTGGAGATGGGAAAATAGAGTAAAAAACTGATGTCTAGGCGGGAGAAGGATTTTTCGATATGCCTGGCAAAACGCAGATCGCCAAACTTGCAAATTCCTAGTGCAAATTGGTCTATTAAATTTTCCTACTTTAACCAAAGGGTTTTTTGAAGAAAAGCAGTGATGGGCAATGCATGGAGAAATTAAATGAAGAAGAATTTACTTGGATTTTGTAGATGACCTCTGAGATGATGAAGAAGGTCGCTTTCTTGATCAAATGAGTATTCTGGAAAAGATTTTGATAGAGTTTAGCTTTAGCCAGTGACCCTAGTGCCCCCATGAATGTGCCAAACCAGAGAAAATCAAATGGTAAGAAAAATGAACAAGATCTATAGAATAAAGAAAGGACAGGAAGTAAAAAATCATAAAGAAAGAATTACTCCTTGACACAAACAACCGAGAGTCGAGGCAGGGTGAATTTCCCCACAAGTGCGCCCTCCTCTAGCGTGCCTCCTTCAACCTGCAGACGAATGGGTAATGGAAAAATACAAGGTCTATCCTGAAACAAGCTCAATACGAAAAAACAACAATCCTAATCATCAAATCCTCAATTCATCTACAATGCTTAGAGTATAATCCTAGACAAATCTCTTTATTCAACATTTCGGTGCCAGAGCTCATGAAATACAATGGGGGGGTCAACTCTCTTAAATAGTTTAAGAATGTGTCCACATTTCAACTAACTATCATGCAACGGTGGAGATCAACAATACAAAGATCATCACATGGATCAAGTGACCACATCAACAAGGGGGGTGCACTTTGCTCAAGGACGCCTTCCTAGAGTGAAAATTACAATATAACATAAGGTGTGACATGATAATACATGAGAGGGGGTCACTAGGGGCTTAATTCACCTTAGGCCCCTTTACAACTTCATAACATATGGTTTAACAATGAAATACATCATTAGCCAAGTTGAGGGGGCGCTGCTTGGGGGGGTTTCCTCACTGACTGAGCCGAAATAAAATAATCTGGACAAATGCTGAATGAAAACTGCTGAAGGATTGCCTGGGATGCTGAGACTTATCATCTGCCAAAGTTCCAAGCCATTTCCTTGACCCAATTGGCCAAATCGATTTTTTAGTGAAACTCCTAGTTCATTTTATGTTTGTACATCCTATGAAACTGATAAAAGTCATCATAACTTTATCCAGGATGAGAGCAAGGGAAAACTGACTACTTTGGTTGATCTGGAGACATAGAAGAATGGTATAAGTAACTACTCATACCCCCTGGAACATTGCTCTAGGAGAACCAAAAACATTGCCATCTGTAATAAAATTGGAACATTTGGCCAATAATAAAGGGATAACAATCACTGATCAATAGATCCGGGGCTAAACTCTCAAAACTGAAACCGCAATATTGGTCCCGGGCATGTTTGGAACAAATATAGACCATGTTGTTTTCTGAGTCACTTCCTTGGGAACTGTGCTTGACTTGGTCAACTGGGTTGACAAGGTCAAAGTACCTAAACTGAAGGTGAGATACTGCATCAATATGATCCTGTAAACATCCTGGGTAAGAAATGCTCCAATGGAAGCTTAAATCAATGTTATTCATAATCATGGTGACAATAATAATATTAATAGTAAGATATTCCTGTGCTTCTGAAAAATCTTAGAACATTCTGGAAGTCTGCTTGTTCATGCCATATTTAGAAAGTGTAAACAATGTGCTACTATTGGGTGATGGTGGAAAAACAGGTTAAGGCCAGGGGAATGACTTTTGATCGACTTTGACTCTGTGATCTCTTTGAATGACAACTAATACACTCAACCAAAGTGACATATACATGACAGATATCAATAGGGGATGGAGGTGTCTCACAAGTGGATAAAGTAATTGGGCTTGTTTCGTTCAGGCTCTAGCAAGATTTCCTTTGCATTAATTTGCAATAATGGTCAACCTTCAAAGGCAGGTGCCCTGGAAGCCTTATGGGCTCCAACACTGACAAAGACACAAGCTTTGCAGGTTAGTCTCACCCTGTTTCCTTGTGGGGGAAAATGAGCCAAACACTATACAAAGAGTGAGTGCTCATCCTTTGACCATTGACCTTTTTCAATAACTTTCATATTTCACATAAGATGGTAGCCAACCTACAAGAGAAGGTGCCCTGCAAAGCCTTCTAGGCTCTAGTAAATGACTAAAGCCTAGCCCCACTGCTTGGGAGCAGTCCATAGACCTGACGGGTTTGCCTCTCCCTGTTGTCCCTATGGAGGGCAGATGAGCCTTACATTATACAAAGAATGAGTGCACAACCCCTTGTCCACTGACTACCTTTTACACATTTATACTTTCCCATCATCTAGATATAGCTTTTCTGCGTTCCGATGCTTTAGTGTTTAGCAACATTGTTTTGGTGGAGCACTTGTTTTGAGGACTAAAGGAGAACTTCCCAGTGAACCCAACCACATTGGCCAAGCCACATACTTCATAGCCAAAGTCACATAACAACATGGAGTCTATCATGTATAGGGGTCGAGATGGAGAAAAGATCTTCAATCTCACATGTCTCAAACAATCTAAGTAATGGGATGAAATTCATAAACGGATGAACTAGATGTATGGGGACAAGTGACACATGGAACTAACCTAACACTAAGGTTTACTATTTGTACAGGCATGGCATGAGCAGTAGTCTTCAACATCAAGTCTCTTGATTAGTATCAGCACAGGTTCAAGCAATAATCATCCTAACATGACAAGCATAGGTGTTTGACATACATCATAGAGCAAAATCAAACCAAAGAAGCTTATACCTGATCTCACCAAATATATCTGTCTCCAACTGATAAGGCCCCTTGTGTAACTGTGTGTACCAACTTTGATCTGCTACTCTGCTGGAGTGAATTAGGTCATCACTGAAATCATATCAATGTCCTAATGAATCTCAGTCTTGGAAAGGAAAATTTGGTGAATAAGGATTTGGAATAGCTGAAGCTGTAATGATCCATGCTAAAACCCCATGTGAAAAATAGCTCGTAATAGAATACGAGATAAGTTTGCATGCTGCATCATGGTAGCCTAGCTGCAAATGTATATGTGATAACAACGACATGAATCAAAATCCTAATGGGACCCACTCAGGGTTTATGCAAAAGTGGACATGGCGGACCCAAAAGAGTAGATTGAAGTAAGGGGTGACTAGATCGGGACACTTGAAGGATAGATCTATGATAATCAAGCGGGTTCAAGCATATCCAACTTATAGATCTGAAAAATTGGCCACCCACCCAAAGGGGGCGCCCCCACCTAGAGAGACTAGTGCTAGATCTCGAGGCAAATGGAGTCGGATTTACGTGAAATTCGAGATTTAGGGTTTATTCAACAATCTTCGTGGGTTTTGATGGTCGTCACAAAAAACTCACCGGATCTATCAGATCTACAAAACTAGGGTTTTAAGAAAGAGGGTTTAGTTGTGACAATTGTATCAAACCCCAGAAAAATAAAATAAATGCAAACATACCTGGAAATACTTGCTACTAACCTTGTATGACGATGATCTTTCCTTTGCGATAGATTACGAGTGTTTTCTATGCCTCTCCAGGTGAAATCACTATCTCCTTTTAGATGCCAAGCACTCCCTCCTCCTCCAAAAGAGATCTACTATGAGAATCAATTTACAAAAGGATAGGTGAAATGACGAATAAAGATGAATCAGAGAACATCAAGATGGCCATAAAACCCGATAAAGATACTCCCTGAATCAAAGACAACTTGAGAGAATGCTATGGGGCTTAGTCACAATAGCGCCCCTACCCAAAACCCTTCCCTCAATAGATGGATGACAACCTGCAAAAATATAAGAAATGCATAGATCTGCAAGAATGCTAGAGCGAAAAGACTTTCCAATCTTCATACAAGACATTCGACAAAGCTTTCGAGAGTTTTTGCAAAATATTTTAATAATCCAAGAGCTTGAGAGCCAAAAGTCCCTTTTTAAATGAGAGAGCATCTCAATATATAGATCTCTCAAGTACATAAAACCTAGATCCAAAAAGATCAAGGGTCAAGATCATAAGATAACATCATCCTAATCTATGGCTAAGATGGGCTGGATACGTCTCACATGGATCAACTCACTAAAAGAAGGGGGCGCACCACATAAAATATGACTAATGACCACAGAGAAGCACATGGTGGGGCTAGGAGGTCATGTTATCCTTCACTAGCATGGCCCCACGGAACAATAACAAGGTGTGGTGGAAAATAGTATAAAGGAGTGATAAAAATCACTTGGGTATCTCTCTCAAAATACATCAAAACACCCTCAAACTGCGTAAATCAAGGATGTGTGGACCCCAAGTGAAGTGAAGCTGATGCCGGATGATGCGGGTGACTCAAACAATGTGTGTCAGACCAATTCCATGCCATTCCTTTACCTCAATTGCCCAAATCAGTTTCTTCATTAACCATTTTTTTATTACTAAACTGTTGCCTTGGGAACATAAAACTGCCAATATCTGACCCAGGAAGTGTCTACGCAAAAAAGGACTTCACAGATGTGCCTGGCACCCCAGGTATATGGTACAATCGACTGGCTGCACCCAAAGGATCCACTCTAGCGCCCCAGGAGATCTCACCAATATTTGCACTGTGTTTTATTTTCTTAATTTTTCAGGGCCAATCTGCTGCAACATGCCCAAAAGACCCATATCTCTCCTACGATTGCCCGAAGCTAAAAACCAGCTGCAATAATGGACTCAGAATGTCCAAATCAGCTAGGGATGAGTACTCACACATAATATGGCTATCACAAAGGTACATCAGAAGCCCCATCCATGTCAGAACCATAATAATAATAAAGCCTGTAAATGCTGATAATCATAAAAATAATACAAGCCATCATTGCAAATCACCATCTGAAGCATGAATATGTCTAATGGACACCTGTAGACCATAAATAATCATCATCCATAACCATTGGTCTATAACTCATCCTGGACCCTGCTCTTGGCTTGGTCAACACTGGGTTGGCCAAGTCAAGACTGGTCAAATTTTGACCCAAGTGCGAAACTCTGATGCTGCAAAGTTCAAAATGGACATGCACACTCAATTATCTATGCTAGCAGTGACACTCAAGTATAATTAGATTCTGTTGGCAAGTATAAGCACAATACATATATAATAATCTAAATCAAAATGATTAGTTGCTTTAAAACAAGAACCTCCAGTGTATACTCATTTATAGATTTAGCGCTTTTGCTAGTCAGGGGTGAAGGGAACTAAAACCAGGTAAGGTCAAGGGATGAATTGATAACTCGACTCTATAAGCACCCGGGCTAAAGGACAAGGGGATCCACACAATACATAAGTTGGACTAGGTGAACAATAGGGAATGACAGTGTCTCACATATGGGTGGAATGATGAGAAGGATCCACTATAGACAAGAAACCTTTTTATTATTTATTTGCTGAACATTTATTATACTAGTTAACCTCTCCTTGGTAGGCCTTCTTGGCTTCCAGACAATGAAAAAGACATGACCTTATGGGGCTAGTCTCTCCCTGTTGCCCTGTGGGGGCAAATGAGCCGTACATTATACAAAGATTGAGTGCTCATCAGCTAGCCATCAACTTTATTTCTTGTTACTAACTTACTAGCCTTTAAGAGTAGGTGCCCTGGAAAGCCTTCTGGGCTTCCAGAAAATGACTAAGGCTCAGCCTTGAGGGGCTTGCCTCACCTTGATACCTTGTGGGGATAAATGAGCCTTACACCATACAATTGATGAGTGCTCATCTCTTGGCAACTGGCTAGTTTTATTTTTTTATTTGCAATAGTGTCTAGAGACACTTTTATTTTGCTGGCAGGGCATCCATTTTGAATGACTTTAAGCTCCGATGCCTTAGTGTCTAAAAACAGTTATTTGGTAGGACTACTTGTGTTCAAGACCTAGAGGTTGACATTCCCCATGATAAACATCACGTAAACCAACACTCAAGACACAATTTATACATGGAGACCTATTCCAACATAGAGGTGAATGTGGGGGAAATCCCAGATGTGACTAGTCACGTTACAAGTCAAGGTTAATCAACAAGGGAAGGAAATAGATGGATGGAGGCAGTGGAGATGGTGCGAAGACTAGCAAGCTATGCCCCTAAAGGGAAATGACCAAATCCATATTAGGAGTAGGGCAAGGCCAATGAATATACAAAAGAATCTCTCGGTCAAAACAACTAGATCATTTATACTTTAGATTCCAAGTAAACCAAGATAAAGTATTGCCAACATATAATCATTATCAACCGAGTCTCACTGCTAAAATAGGTAACAAAGCAACATCAAAATCCATATGCACAAACCATAATATCACCTGATCATATACTTGCACTGGATCTGAAACCAATCTGAAGATCACTGGAACATCTGTTGCTGCTACATATCATGGGCATTATAATAATCTTTGCTTAGGGTCATGAAAGAATGGCTAACTTAGTCATCGAATCTGGGGTCATGAAAGAATGGCTAATTGAGTCATCGAACCTGGTGTCATGAAGGTCAGTCATGGCATAGAACTGGTTAATTTGGATACTCTTAGTGTTCCGCGGAGACGCGTCAAAATTGAAGGTTGGAGTTTTGGAAAGTTGACTCCACAGATAGATGCACCCTAGAGAGGCGAGTTGAGAAGAAGTAGAGTCGAGCCAAAACTGTGGAGGGAGTAGGTAAAAAACTGAAACCCTAATTTCTGTTGCAGTTGCAGAATTAGGTCAAAAATTGAAGATTCTCAGAAATGAATTCCGTCTTCACCAAAATATGTGCCCTCCTTAGAGCGAAATTTCCAAGGCTCTTTTTCTGCCAAAAGGTTGACTAAAGACCTTGAAAGATGAAACCCTAGTATCGACATGTTTCTGACAGAGTTCGACAATGGCTTCTTCTAGCACTGCTTTGATACCATGTTAGATTTTCTTAAGATTATAGGAGTATATCCTATTTGCATTTAGTAGTAGGATCACTAGAAGATAGACAAAGTACAAAACAATAACACAAGTATTTTTCACCTGGGAAACCCAAATGGGAGAAAACCCAACAACCTTCGTCCAGAGATAATAATTCTGAGATTAGAGTACAATGAAGAAAGAAAAGAAAAATATGGAAATGCTTTCCAAAGATTGAAACCTTGAAAACAATCTTCTTCTGCGGTGTATGCGAACTTCTCTGAGTTGCTGTGTAGTTGCACTCTCTCCCAGAAAACTGCGCACTTCACTTGGGCTGCTGCATTGCTGCTGTGTGTAATAATGAGGAGGGGCGCCTCCTATTTATACTGTTTTCCCACTAAGAATTTAATTGGGCCCGACTTCACTTGGGGGAGCAATATAATTTTATATTTTATAATTTTATTTTATTTCTTTTATTGCTGGCTTTACACCCCAAGGTTTACATTGTTCTTTCTAGTGTTTGTATGAATGATTACACCAAGTTCAACTCCCGAAGGAGGACAATAAGAATAGCTTCTGAAGTTGCACAAACTCCAACATATGTAAGGTAATAATTATATTATTTAGAACAAGGCTGCATAGTGGCTATCCCTGCTGTCTAAGTTGTAAAATTGTGATAGCAAGTATCTAAATACATGATCTTGAATGCAAAGGAAATGGCATTATTCAAGGTAGATAATATCCCCAGATACAAATTTGTTTGATAGAAAAAAAAAAGTTATACTTTAATCAATGGCACTATGCAAGTGTATGAAATCAAATTCTTCACACATCCAATTGACAGTTGCATTTGCACCAAATACAATTAATATTTAATGATATCTTTTTAGATTTGTGATTATTGGCTTCTATTTCAGAAAACTGCAAGGAGAATTTATCCTACATCAAGTTGCTACAAGTTAGTCATATACCCAACCCGATTCGTGGCAATGACAATACCTCTTGAAATATATTTTTATGGTAGATGTTTGTGTTGTTGTAATTGGTGTTCTTTTACCAATTCATCATGTCTTTTTCATGGACTTAGATAATGTGCTTTAGAAATGCTTTCAATTTTGAAAGCAATTCAATGGGTAGATGTTATGCTGTTGGGAGCGGGAGTGGGAGTGGAGCGAAAAGCAAAATTTTCAAAAGCTCCCATTTTGGGAGCATTTTTGGTATAGTATATATTTTAATATATTTTGATGGATTTATATCTAAAAAACATGTAGGATGTTGAATTAGCTATAGAATACATGGATTAAACATCAATCATCTAGTAGTTATAACTTATAACATTATTATCAAATGATCAACCATAAAAACTTTTGTAGGATCTTGGCAAAGAAGGGAGGTACCATAACATTGTCATCAAATGATCAACCTAGTATAGGAGCTTTTAGTATAGAAAAGGAAGGGAGCCCCTCAAGAGTGTGCTCCCAAAAATGGGAGCGTTGAATCTTAAAAACATGTAGGATGTTGAATTAGCTATAGAATACATGGATTAAACATCAATCATCTAGTAGTTATAACTTATAACATTATTATCAAATGATCAACGATAAAAACTTTTGTAGGAACTTGACAAAGAAGGGAGGTACCATAACATTGTCATCAAATGATCAACCTAGTATAGGAGCTTTTAGTATAGAAAAGGAAGGGAGCCCCTCAAGAACGTCTTGGGAGCGTTTTTGGAGCGAGCTTCCTTAGGAAGCGAGCTTCGGGAGCGGGAGCGAGGGGGTGGGGGTCTCTCCCACGCAGCATAGGGTAGATGCATGGTGACTAACAAAACTGCTGTGTGCTGGAAATTCGCTCTGCATGCAAGATAATGTTTTTTGACTTATGTTGTTTCTTGACTATATGATGTAGCAGAGAAAGGTAAAGCTATGCCTGTAACTGGTGGCTATGAAATAAAGACAATTATCAGGAAAAAATATAGTATTGGCTTCCAAGAGCAATTTAACCAGCACAGGATCATCTTAATCTAAAATTTGTTATGTCAATAACAAATAATAAACCTAAAATGCACTGCATTTTGCAATATATACTTTTTCTATAATATCTTTTAAAGTACAAACTAAATAAAATTCCAATTTTTTGAAATACACAAAAATAAAATCGTCTATAAAAAATTGGTAAAACCAAGAATACTTGAGTGCAAAAGATTTAAGAGAAGAAAGAGATATTAGCGACTGTTAATCTTAAAGCAGAAGTCACATTGGAAAGCAACCATACTAAGGTCTAACTTTTAAAGCAGTGTATTGCTCAAATGCTATCTAGTATGACGGAAAGGAAATATACAAATATTATTCTACGGATATGTAAAAAGTTAATATTATAAATATTGATGGTACAAGCATGTTTAGAAAATCTTTGTTCATTTATTTGACAACTATTCTCCTCCAAAATTAATGAAACAGACCAACATTAAATTTTCTTGGTAACAATTTGAGAAGTAATCATACATTCAAGTTTCCCTGCATGCATTCAATATCTATAGCATTTAAATTCACTTTAGATTGAGCTCTCAGATTGATTTAAGCAGAAACAATTGTATTTGTTTTTCTTTTGCATTCTTGATGTGTATGTGTTTATCAATAAAATCTCAGTGTGGCTTGTTATTTTGTGTGAGAAAAGGATTAACATTATATTTGAGGCTGGTCTGTAGGTAGTGAAGGTCAATGACACATGTGTTTAGTTGGTGAAGAGACTAATCAAATATGGACCTCCATGCAGGTAAAGTCACAGCCAATTGTGGATAAATTAAGAGGGTTGATCTGGTACTTTTTTTTGTCCTCATCCACCATCTCAATAAAATCTAAAAGCTGATTTCATAGATTGTGATTATCCATTATTCCATTTCCTAATTTGCATGCCTTCTATAAGTTAAATTTTTCCCAAACATTTGCAGGTGTGGCTCACATGATCATAACATATATGCACTAGATCCAAAATGCCAAAGTTGTGTTTTTAAGCTTGCATGCGGAGGTAGTGTCTTTGGAGCTCCAGCTTATGACATGGTATTGGCCATTTATTATCTTTTTGTGTTGGTTGTCATTTTGACTAACTATCGTATTTCTGTATGGAAGGAGGAACCTAATAACTGTTGAAAAACTGAGATTTACTGTTTGCTGGTTTAAATGAACAATTTGTGTTTTTCACTTCAGCTGGTTATGCATAGGCTTGAAGTTACTTAAAATTTTGCCGAACAATTTTAAACACACAGTAAAAATTACTTAACAGGCTGAAAACAAATGCATGCACACCATAAAAATTTACTCAGAGATTTTTGACTAATCAGCCCTGGAAAAACCCCCACGGGGAAAACCAGTCAGAGAGAGGAGAGATTTTTATTATTCTTCAGCAAAATAAAATGGACAGAAATGCAGGAGAAATACAACTTATCTCCACCCAGAATTTATCCCAAAGTCTGGACACTGAGCTCAGCAAAAAGAACCCAGCCGTACACCTCGATTTCTGAACCAAAATAATTTGCAGACCGTACCACTCAGGAAAAATCGTACCAGCAGCAATAAATGTGCCGTACACCTCGATTTCTGTGCTGTAATAAATGCTGTCCGTACAGCATTAAATGCAGCCCGTACTGTCAATAAAAATCTCGATTTCTGTGCAATAAAACTGCCTGAAACTCGTGCTGAATTAATGTGGCCGTACAGCAGGCCGTACCATCGATTTTAGTGCAGACCGTACAGCATTAAATGCCCTGTCCTGTGCATTAAATGCAGTCTGTACCTTCTAATGGCTGCCTCGATTTTCGTGCCAACAGGAAATCACTTCCAGCGCTGTCTGAAAATCAAACCCTTCTTCAGCAAGTCGACCTCCTCTCTCTCAGCTCTTCTCTTCGCCTGAAAATGAAAAGTGAATGCCCTTTTGCCTCCCTCATGCTTTTTGTTTACCCTAAGTGAGTTTCTTAATCCAATGGTGGAGAAAGAATCAAATCAACGGATGAGATTGAATGAGAGTGAAAATCACTTTTATTTATTTCTCATAAATAAAATCACTCACCCACTTAAATTTATCAAAAAGTGACTTTATTGTTATAAAGTCTCATTAAGTGACTTTTAATGTGAGGGTCACCTTTTTCCCTCTTAAAGTGACTTTAGGCAAAATTAAAGTCACCTAGGGAACATCTGCCTAGGTACAAAAATCAACAATAACTTGATCTAGAAACAGATCCCTTGTACCGATTGACATAGTTAATTACAGTATTTCCAAAAAGAAAAATTCTGAATAATTAGTGTACCTTTTGGTTTGATAAATTGTACGTAACTAGAGTATTTGTAATTTCTGCATTTAAACTGTATCCCACGATGAAAAAGTAGTTAGAATCTGTATGTTCTAATCCCAACAACTCTTTAATTATGCATGCCAGCTTCCTCTAAAGCTTTCTTTTGTAGTTTAGAGCACTGTTAAAAACAGTAAACTTGGACTTGGACTCGGCCATGTTGACCCCCAACTAGAATTATCTCAGCCTTCTGTAAGGATTAGGGATTGGTTTGGTACTGAACCGGTTGAACTCGGCTGATTCTGTACCTACTTGACTGAGTGATTCCGATTTGGCGCCTGAACATGTAAGCAATGCACAGGTAGAGGAAAAACTAAAAAGGTTTTATTTTGAATTTTTTTTATAAGTATCAGAAACCAATTCCGCCAACTGGATCCAATTCAGCACCTGAACATGTCAGCAGCACACAGGTAGAGGAAAAGGGTTTTAATTTTTTTTTAAAGATTGGGAACCATATTGTCTTGTCTCTCTGTAAGGATCGAGGACTGGTTTGGTACCGAACTGGTCCAACTCGGCTGAGTCTGTGCCTGCTCGGCCGAGCTGTTCTGATTTGGCACCCAAACATGTCAGCAGCACACAGGTAGAGGAAAACGGTTTTTAAAATAAAATTATACCTAAAGCTTTATGTCTATCAACCTAAACCCTAAAACCAGATTATAAAGAGAGCTCCTGCCCCTATGTGCCTCACACCTCTCTCATTGAGCGTTTGTGAGCATTGCAGTTTTTGGTGCAGCATTGATGACCAGTACTACTACTACAGTTTCAGATGTCCCTAAGAAGTCCGAGGACTCTGAACCACAGGATGATCCTGTAACTCATGCCAAGGATCCCATTTCTAGCGATGGTGACAAGTTTGATAATTGATCATGTTGTTCCGTGATATGTATTAGGCCAGTAGCTTATAGCATGTTGTCTGTTGGACATTAGAGGCCATTGAGAGCCTTGATGATGTATTTTGTTTTAAACATGTATTGCACTTGGTGCCATTTTGATATATTCGCTTTTATACAATGTTCCACCAAGTTTCCGAGATGCGGGGATGTGGGAGAGGGGAAATGCAGGAAAAACCTATATAGAAGTTTCCGTCAAATTTTAGGAAATGTCAAAAGGGACGTCGAGGTCTGCAACATAAAGGACCCTGCCAGAAATTTTACAAATTTTATAGTAGAATGCATAAAAATTGAAAGCTGGAGCATAAGTCATTAAAGTCTTTAATTTTATAATCTAAAGATTAATACTAGTTTACAACATACATCAAGTGAAATAAAATGAAATACAATCATACATAAGCTATAACTGCTAAAACAAAATCGGAAATACAACCATATTGAATAGCAAAATGAAATCAAGGCTAGCAAAAACAGTGGACGGTGTTGCCCTTTATCATTTAATTTTTTAATTTTTTGGTGAAAACAATAACAAAATTGGAAATTCAACCATGTTGAATAGCAAAATGAAATCAAGGCTAGAGAGAAGCAAAAACAGTGGATGGTGTTGCCCTTTATCATTTATTTTTTTTATTTTTTTGTCAAAATCAATCAAAGGAAACGTGGGGACACCAGTTTTAGGAGGGAAACGTTTCCCTTCTGCATTTCCTTGAGTTTCATTGAAACGAGATGTGGGGTGAAGGCTTCCAGCGGAGTTTCCAAGTTTGTGAGACGTGTGGGGGCCTGGAAGCACGTTTCCTACTCTTGGGGACGCGTAGTGTGTAACATTGCTTTTAGTTTTATATGGTATATACATAAGCAAACTTTGCATTTTTGTCTCTAATGGTTTGGAATCTTTCAAATATAATTTTCATTAAAATTTTAATAAAATGTGTATTATTTAGTAAACTGAGTCATAAAACTCAAACCGGTCCGATTTAGAGCCAAGTCCAAGTTCATTCTTGGCCAGTTCCGAGTTTTGAAACATTGGTTTAGAGAATTTCTATACGTGATACAAGTTAAACACATTTAAATTTGTAAGTGTTGTTTGAGAGTTTTAAAACAACAGATATCTTGTACTTTTTTGACCACATGATCTCAAAACGATTTAAATTTCCCATCTTTAAATGGCCTGAGTTCCTTTCGGTGAACTATTTAAAAAGTGGAAAAATAAATTTCACATTGATTGAACAGCTGGCCATCATTTTGTCCTCTCAGCTATGCTAGACATATGATTTGACATTTAAAGGAGTAAATATTTGTTATGAAGAAGTCTGCTAACCCTTGTTTCTCATCGACTTTGCCACTTTTGTCAAGAATGATCCTGAAACTAGATATCCTAATCTGTTGCCCTGCTATTGTCTTCATTATGCCAAAAGGCACAGTTCCACAGCCCATTTGATAGATGTGTTGTCATAAATGTGGGTAATGATTAAATTATCATTTGTCGGTTTCAAAAAATATAATACTTATAACAAATAATAATAGTAATACTATATGTTAGACAAATATAGACATAGACAGAAATAAAAATATCTGTGTATATGAAACAGAGAGATTTAATCTGTACACCTAACATAAAAACTGCTGCATAGAAAGATAAAAAGGGAGATACCAGTTTTATATATAACGAGAAATATTATAGATATGATATTTACATAGAAATATTGTTATAATACAAATATGAATACCTTGACAATAATTAAAACTGCATTTTTACGTATTCATATCTGCATAAGTTTTGAATTCTGAGTTTTTACT